>JAVYIG010007323.1:0-103771 GCA_035222895.1 Strongylocentrotus droebachiensis
TCCATCATTTGCGTAGCGTAGGACTGTGGCGGCTGAGGCTAACAATTAATATTAAAATTGAAATTTGTATCTGTCTAAACCAACCTATTCAATCCCTGATCAATCCATGTGCCTTCTAATAACTCCATTAGTGTGGACGCATGAGAATAAGATCAATAGAATGGCGAAAGTTTGAAATAAAACGGACCAATAATAAGAAATTATGAATGTTTGAAATGTGAGATCAATAAGTCTATGCGAATTTCAAATTGACAGTTTGGTCAGTGGACTATATAATCGCAGATAATTCTCCCGCTTGTCGTTTGTCGTATTAAAAGATATAATTACTAGGCCTATCTGTTTTTCTCCTAATTTCCTTCTCCTTTGGTGTGATACTCAAAATATATCATCGATGGGGATATTATCATAACTTCACCAAAGAGAAGAGAGCCACCTGGGTCATATATTTTTGAAAAATTGAAATTTTACTCATTTGTGTTGTTGGAACGAATGGGGAAAGTTGTCTGTCACTTCATCACAAAGGCATTACCGATTCAGTCACTTTGAAGAGCCCATACCAATAGTGATTGTGACTTTCTGAAACTCATAACTTTCTCTCTCTTTTCTCGATTTCATTCAAACTTTCATCAGTCTACTTCTCTGATTGTTCTGCTTTTCTCAAGAGTAGTTGCTATTATGGTATCAAACGTCTTAATTCAAAAGAAAGAAACGATTCCACTATGAGTCGATTCCTCAATTCTCATTTCTCATTTCTACTTTTATCGCGGGTCTTATTTATATATACATGTGTATATATTTACAGAGTGATTGCATATTTACTGAGTAATAATCACAGACTAGAGAAGATCGTTCTCGTTTGAGCCAGACAAAATATATTTGTTTTAAAAGATTTATTAAAAAATTGTAACAGATTATTTTTTCCTTCCATATAGTGTCACTTTTGCAAACAATTAAAACAAAATAGAAAATGTTTAAATTATCATAAAGAGGATGATATTGTACATCAAAGCATTTAAACTGTATTTAATATGCAAATTCATGAACCCGACAAGGCAATATTGTCTTTAATATCATTTTTTTCGAGCAGTTTATTCTCCTGTTCAACAAAATACGACATTAATTCGGTGTTCAAAAATAATGTATCATTCTAAATTTTTAAATATTTTTATTTGTGGTTTACACAAATGTTAAGATACCTACTCTAGTAATGTGTTAATCATAACAAATTCAATAATAATCGTTATTTTTTCTTTAAATACTCACTGTATATATATACATTTACCGTATGTATGTATACACTATTTCCAAAAACATTGGAATAACTTTTCTTTCCTCTTTTCATGAATTAATTGTGACAATACAGTTTATTTTCTTCTCGAAATTTGTTGATCAATCTAAAGAGTGTTAGAAATGGATCAAGAAGATATGACCTTTATCGTTTAGGAATAAATCACATTGTCACAATCAGTTCTTGGAATTTGATAGGAACAGCTCAAAATTTCCACTACAGTATACATGTATATATATATCTAATTAAAGTTTCTCTTCTCATCCATTATAAATATATATATATATATATATGGGTATATATATATATATATATTATAACTCAAATGTATTATAGTGCCCATTTTTACTTTATGGTTATCATTGTTATCATCGTCATTATAACACTTATTAGTTAATATCTACTGCAATATATTCAGGATTCGCACTAGACATGTATATATTATCGGTATATTAACATAAATTGATAAAAATTCGTATCTATCAAGGCGTTTATATCGAACATAATCCACCATTTCACCCTTTATATTTTTATTTATGTTTATTTACACTGTACCTTTAAATTTCAATATAATAATATACCATCTATATATCGAGGAGGCACGATGGCTCAGTGGTCAAGCGGTGGTATCGTACCCGCGAGGTCCTTGGTTCGCAATAATTCGATGCGCTATTGCTCTTTGGTAAGACATTCATCTTCGTTACTAAGTCCCTCGGAGAGGACTTAAAGCCATCGGTTCCCTGGTTACGTAAAATCATACAAATGCTTTCTTGGCAGTCAGGTGAAGTTATAATAATTGTCTCGGTGGTTCATATAACATAGGGCCGCTTATCGACAATGTTTATGCAGTCATCACAAAGACCTTTAGAGAATTTATTGCACAGGCATTATTTCACCTTTAAACAAATATAAACAATTGTCCGAAGGGCCCAGGGACCCGTTTCACAAAACCTTTTTGAATTAAAAATTAAAAAAATCAGTGACAAATCTAATGATAACCAATCAAAAGCAAGGATTTGAGTAGCTTATACCAAAAACTGCCATTTGTCATTGATGACAAGTTTTGTGAAATGGGGCCCAGGTGACTTATGTTGATGCGAGTTCCTTCATGACATCCTCTGTGATGTGATCCTTTAAGCATTCCAAAGAATATTTCCATAGAATCTCCTGTTTTTCCTTGTTTCTGAAAAAAATAAAGGAAATGAATAAAGTCACGGCAGGTGCGGCATACTTTCTTTAAATTTCGTGTAAAAGGTCGATATGTACTTTGATATTGTTTAAGGGCATAACCTAGTATATATATATACTGCTGTATACGTACATTTGTAATCCTTCTTCTACATGTTAATTATGGTATCATTTTGTACACTTTGAGTTCACGTGTTGTGGAAATTAATGTCACGCGCACGGATCGAACCTGGGATCTACTATAGTTCCTTGTGGTAGATCTGTACTAACCATTCATGTGAAGTGTAGAATTCAGGATTACTTTTTGAGTTAAGGTGATAATATTTTGTTAAAGACATATTTGAGTTCTGTTGCAGAGGGCGCTACACACAAAACGCTTTTGTGAGATAATAAAAGAAATGAGTGTCAAATTTGAAAGAACATACAATCGGATATTTTGAAAAAAAAACGTTGAAAAACGAAATAGCGCCATTTACGTCGTATTTCAGCCAATCCCGATGTTGTTTTTTTTTTTGGCATTTTCGTGTTGGTTATATTACGCACAAGCAGCCGGCCCATTTATTGTTATTTTTGATTAAATAAGTTATTAATTAATTAATTACGGTCACCGTATTTTTTTAAAAGTGGAGCTGAATTGGTATCTAAAAATACCTTTATAGCATTTTTAGGTTTTTAAAAGGGCACTAGAAATGTCATAGATAAGAATATGAGCAATAACCATGCACTTTGATGGAATTTGCGGTCTGAAAACAGAACTCAACTATCCGTTTAAGATTTACAAATTAAATTCAGTGCTACAATTATTTTTCAGTTGATTGGTCCCATTTAACGGAAAATTGAAATCTGGAAAATCAAATTTGCTAGTTTTCCCATTCTGTCACAAATCAGTTTAGAAGAAAATGAAAAAGAAAATAAGTTTGATGATCAATTGACATCAATATCAAAATATGACCAACATTTATCTGTCTAGAGATCTGGACCAAACCTGCGTTCTACATGAACAGGAAGTCCAATATACACGTTTCTGTGTTTGTGACTTCTTTTTAGCAAGAATTAGTCAATTTCCTATCATTTTTAATGATTCGAAAACGTCACAGGCCCACACCAATTCCCATGAACTGTATCGATCAAATGTTTCCAATTGCTTTCATAATGTAATTACAAGATGGCAAGTCCAAGGAATGTGGTTAATTTTGTGTCACAAACGTCACCAAGTACTGTAGAGCTCTGAACATAATGATGACATCAAATGTTTCTTTTCGTTCCATATTTGGACTGATAAAAACTTATAAGTAGGGATATTAACTTGATACAATCATCAGATATATAGTAAAATCTTAGATGTAGTTTGTGACATACGGGGCAAAAGCTTAGACTTGCCCGATATCAGAACTCAGTATTACCTTTAATCTTTTGTTAAAAGCCTATACGGTCAAGGGTCATTTCAGACGGCTCACTTCGAATCATCGGGTCAGGGGTCGCGTTACCCGACCTTTTATGAAAACCTGCTCCTAGTTTATTCACGAAATGTCGGGGGTAATGCTTTTTAATGAAGACCCTCTCATCACTCAAAAAATGGTATGGTCCAATTTACAGGACAATTTGTGAAAAACCTGCAATAAAGCTACGAAAGGTCGTGTAACGCGACCATCCGACAGGACGCGAAGACCCGACGGTGTGAGGTAAGCCATGCAGACGACTATTACCTTGCCATGGAGTTCACGCTTTGTGGCTTTGAGCTGTCAAAGTAGAGGGCGGTCTTCTCCTCGTAGGCCGGGTTCGCGGCGGCATGGAGAGATGTCAATGCACCGTCGAATGGAGTCCGCAACATTTCTAGATTAGTCACGAAAAAAAGACAAAAAAAACGTTATAACGATGAAGTTATCTACATGAAAATCAATAACCTGGTCGTTTAAAAAAGGTTATTCGTGAACATAATAATAATAATACATTCCACGTTTATATAGCGCTTAATACAATGTCTCTAAGCGCTTTACATGAATCGGATTATTAATTTGTTGGGTTTATTAAAGTACACTTAAAAATAATTTAGTACAACTCTTTGCTGGTTTCTTCATGAACGCAAAGTGAGTTTGAAATGCGCTTTATATTTATTTCTAATACCTAATGTTGCTCATGGTATTTAATAGCAATAGAGAAGGACTACATTCAATTGCGAAAGGAAATCTGCAGTAATGAATTAACCTCTAAGAATAGAGATGAATAATGAGACGTTTCTCTCCAAAGTATTCAGCTCATGATTTTGCAAATTAAAAACAAAGAAAGGATATCTTTATAGGCTGGTATTCTCGAAAGCGGACTAACTTTAGTCCATGGTTTAATCCACCGATTAAGTATGGAATGCCAAGTGTCCATATGAACAGGCGCGGATCCAGGGGGGGGGGGGCCGAGCGTGCCTTGCCCCCCCCCCCCCCCCCCCGCAAAAAAAAAAAAAAAAAAAAAAAAGAGAGAGAGAAGGAAAAGGGAAAGAGGAGAGAAAGAAAAGAAGGGGAAGAAGAAAAGAAAAGAGGGAAGAAGGAGATGGGGGGAAGGACTTGCCTCCCCTTCCCCCCCCCCCCCCCAATAAAAAAATAAAAGAGAAGGAAGGAAAGGGAAAGAAAAAAGATAAAGAGGAGATAAAGGGAAGGACAAAATAGGAAGAAGAAAAGAAAAGGGGGATATCAGTTGCAATTTTCCCGCCAACAAGTTGTGGATCGAGGGGGGGGGGGGCAAAAGACCCTAGCCTCCCCCCCCCCCCCCCCCCCGTCCCCGCTAAAAAAAGAGAAAAGGAAGGAAAAGGAAAAGAGGAGAGCTAAAAGGGAACAAAAAGAGGAAGAAAAAAAGAAAAGGGAGAAAAAAAGCGGAGATCAGTTGCGGTTAATCCCGCCAACGATGTGTGGAGCGACGGTTGGGGACCAAAATGACCGTTTCCCTCCCCCCCCCCCCCCCCAGCAAACCTAAAAGAGAGATAAGGAAGGGAAGGGAAAGTGAAAAAGGAGAGAAAGGGAAAGGAAAAAAAGAGAATGAAGAAAGGTAAGGGATATCAGTTGCAATTTTCCCGCCAACAAGGTGTAGATCGGAGGGGGGGGGGGGGGGGCCACTGGCATACTGATAGGGGAGGGGGGGGGGGGGGTTGGAGAAATAGAATTCAAACGTGGTTTATTTATAATTCCATAACGGTGGTTAACAAATAATGCTGAAATGAGATAATTTTCCTCACTTCATGCGTTTTTTGGAAAATGACAAATTCCTAAATTTACAGCCAGGCAAGAAAATGCTTCTTGAGATGCCTACATATCAGGGCCCGCGGAAAGACGGGGATCGGGATCCTCGAGCCCCTCCCCCCACAATTTCTTTGAAAAAGTATATTAAAGAGAAATAGAAAGAAAGAGAGCGAGAAAGAAAAAATAGTAAACTGCTAGTGTCACATTATAATGGGGTATCAAAATATGCTCATCTGACCATGATTAAATTAATGCCTAAAATCCTATTAGGCTCTGCCCCCTGGATTCCACCTAGGGCCCTAAGGAGGGCCCTTAGATGCTCATATGACGGTCATTTAATGCCTAAAACCCCTGATTTCTGGGGGCTCTGCCCCCTGGACCCTACGCCAAATAGTGTCCTGCTAGTGTCACAAATAATAAGGTATCAAAAATGCTCATCTGACCGTAATTAAACGCCTAAAACCCCTGAGCTTCTGGGGGCTCTGCCCCCTGGACCCAACCAAGAGCCCTTAGGCGGGCCCCTCGATACTCATCTGACCGTAATTGAGTGCCTTAAACCCTTGAGATTCCGGGGCTCCGCCCCCTGAACCCCAAGCCAATTAGTGACCTGCCATTATAATCAAAATAATGCTCATCTGACCGTAATTAAATGCCTAAACTCCTGAACTTCCGGGGCGGACAAGGTATCAACATAATCATCTGACAGCAGGCGCGTAGCCAGGGGGGTGGGATGGTCCCTCAATAAACGCTGGCCAAAAAAGAGAGGAGTGTAAAGAAAGAGGACGTAGGAAGAAAAGGGAATAGACAAAGAACATATTTAAAATTCAGACAAGGATTAAGAGTCGAGAACGGTACAACGAATCGTCTTCTTTCTCTAATGAATTAATGAAACGTCAAAGCTTCCGCGCTACGCGCGGGGGAGGGCAGGGGGAACTTAATTCAGACGAGGATAATTTTCGGGAACGGTACAACGAATCGTCTTCTTTCTATAATAATTTAATGAAACGTCGAAGCTTCCGCGCTTTGCGCGGAAGGGGGGGGGAATTGATTTAAACAAGGATTAAGAGTCGAGAACGGTACGACGTATCTTCCTCTCTCTCTAATGATTTAATGAAAAGTAAAAGCTTCCGCGCTTCGCGCGGGTGGGGGAAACTAAATTATTTTCGAGAGCGGAACAACGAATCGTCTTCATTCTCTAAACTTAATGAAACGTCGAAGCGGGGGGAAAACTGAATTTAGACAAGGATTAAGAGTCGAGAACGGTACAACGAATCGTCTTCTTTCTCTAATGAATTAATGAAACGTCAAAGCTTCCGCGCTATGCGCGGGGGAGGGCAGGGGGAACTTAATTTAGACAAGGATTAAAAGTCATAACGGTACAACGAATCGTCTTCTTTCTCTAATGATTTAATGAAACGTACAAGCTTCCGCGCTTCGCGCGGGAGGGAGGAGGGGAAAACTGAATTCAGATGAGGATTAAGAGTCGAGAACGGTACAACGCATCGTCTTCTTTCTCTAATGATTTAATGAAACGTAAAAGCTTCCGAGCTTTTCGCGGGAGAGGGGGATGAATTAAGACGAGGATTAAGAGTAAAAAACTGTACAACGAATCGTCTTCTTTTTCTAATGATTTAATGAAACGTAAAAGCTTCCGCGCTTTGCGCGGGAGGGGAAAAACTATTTTCAGACGAGTAGGCACGTACAGAAGGGGGAGGGGGTTAGGGGGTTGACCCTCCGCCCTTCGGTTTTTATGTGTGTATTTTGGAGCAACCGCCCCCCCCCCTTTTCTGTGATTTTTTTTTTTAATTAAAAAAAAAAAAAAAAAAAAAATATGCCGATGGCTGACCTAAAAAAGGTGACCTCACCCCCCCCCCAACGGAACAAAATGTCAAATTTTCAAATTTCGAGACCCCCCCAAAAAAGGGTCCTCTTCCCCCCCCCCCCCCCCCCCCCCCCCCCGCTTATTTAGCGGCTGGCTGAGTCGTTACGAATTTTTTTCGGACCAAAAAAAAAAAGTGGGCCCCCCCCCCCCTAAGAAATCCTGGATCCGCGCCTGCATATGAATATATGTTTGAATAATTCAATTTGTCACTAAATTAAAATAAATTGGAATAACATAATTAATAAACAACAATATAACTATAATATACTTATGTTAACATGTTAATTTGGGGACATATCAAATTATTCAGACTAAAGTTAGTCCGCTTTCGAGAATACCACATAATGTTCATCTCCCCCGATTTTTTTTTTTTAATCTACATAATTATAATCCTTTTGAGTTACAAAAGTATTTACATTGAACTTTGATGTGTTGCGGAATTGGCATAACTTTACTCTTTTGACTTTAACGATTTTTTTTTAAATGACGTTGATATACTATATTGTCAAACTATTTTTTTTATTTTCTTTTTTAAATCTGTTATTTTTACTTTTTAAATCATATTTCAACTTGAGGTGCACTTGGCAGAGATTCTTCTTTCTTCTCTCTTTCTATTTTTCTTGTTCTACTCTATCCCTCTCTACCCCTCTCCTCCAAAATTTCGTATATTCCCTGATCAACTTTTCTTTCTTTTTTCTTTTTCCTTCTATTCCTCTTTCTAGTTACGTCTCTCTCTTTCTTTCTCTCTCTCTCTCCCTACTTTTTTGATGACACAGAAGGTTTTTAATGTTTTTAATATTTGTAATATATTTGAATTTTAACGTAATATTTGTAATATATCTCGATTTTGATGTAATATTCGTAATATATTTAGATTTTTATTTAATGTTTGTAATATATTTAGATTTTGATGTAATATTTTATTCTCATTTTGCATGATTTATAGTCATTCGTTTTAGTCATTCATATTTTGTTCGTTTATTGTGTTGTATATTGGCTTTGTAAATTGAATAATTTCAGCTTCCCAGCTGCATGTTCTTTTATTTCAATAAACCGAATCAAATCAAATCAAATCAAACACTTACTGCTTCCGGCGCTTAGGAAAAATTTCGTGGACCCCGGTACCTGCTGCCCTTCACGCGTTGCAAGCTCTGTTTTGACGACACCGGGATGCAGCGAAAAAACGTTGACCCCTGACCCTTCTAACCGTTGAGCCAACGAGAACATGTGCATGACCTGTAGGTGTTTGTGTTAGACGTATTGTAATGCAATCAAACACGGTGGTTCAATATTACATAATGTTCGTGGTAATTGTTGTAACGATACATTTATGAACTTTTAAGAATACATTTACGCAATTTTAAGAATACATGTATGCATATTTACGATTACATTTGTGCATATTTACGAATACATTTGAGCATATTTACGTTTACATCTATGCATATTTACGAATACATTTGTCCATATTTACGAATAAATGTATGCATATTTACGAATACATTTGTGCATATTTACGAATAAATTTAAGCATATTTACGAATACAAATTATGCATATTTACGATTAAATTTATTTTGAGCAAGCATATTGCTACCCGTGTCGCACATATTTTATTCAGGTATCGGAGGTCCCATAATACTGAAGGTAGCAAATTAGTACATCACACAGGAGACATTGTTTTCATATCATTGGGCGGTATTCTCGAAAGCGGACTAACTTTAGTCCATGGTTTAATCCACCGACTAAGTGTGGAATGACAAGTGTCCATATAAATATATTTTTGAATAGTTTAATATGTCCATGCATTATTATGATAACATAATTATATTACAGTCATATTGTTGTTTATTAATTATATTATTTAATTTTATCTTAAATCAGTGACAGATTAAATTATTCAAAAACATATTCATGTGCACTTGGCATTCCATACTTAGTTGGTGGATTAAACCATGGACTAAAGTTAGTCCGCGTCGAGAATACCACCCAATGATCTACTCCTTCTTGTATTATAAATAGCTATATGAAGGGAAATGGAACATTTATGACTGAAATTACTACCTGATAGCATTTTGAGTTTGAGTATCGTTTTCCTCTGTCATTGTTTCTCAAGCTCTGTAGATCGCTGGCTTTCCAGCCGGCAAAGCGATACATCACGAAAGAGAGTTTGTTTTTATATTTTATGATCTACCCCTACTTTTATCATATTCGATAAGGGTATATGAAGCGAAATGGTACATTTGTGACTGAAATGGCTATACCTGATAGCATTTTGAGTTGGAGTATCGTTTTCCTCTGTCATTGTTCTTCAAACTCTGCAAATCGCTTGCATTCCAGCCGGCAAAGCGGTACATCAAGGAGGATACCGAGACAACCCGGGCACCGGGACCAGAGCCCTTTAAGACGGGCAGGAGGTGCAGGATGAGAAGGAAATGAGAGAGATAGTTGATCTGGAAGTGAGGTTCGTATCCATCGGACGTCAGCTCTAAAGAAAAGAGATGAATAATAATAATAATAATGATAATATTGGATATTTATATAGCGCATATATCCACCCTGCAAGAGGCTGTGCTAGGCTGCCGATTGAAATATTGGTCATATAATTGCAGGAGTTTCGTGGCCGAGTGGTTAAAGGCTCTTGACTGGAGATGTGAAGGTCGAGGGTTCAAATCCCGAAACGGCACTAATATTCTTTGGCAAGATATTAACATACTCTTGCTACTCTTTACTCAGGTGTTAAATGGGCACTCGTTAGGATGCGACGTTCATTGTTGGTCAATAGTTTTTGAGCGTCAAGTAACGCCTGGCTGGAATGATTCCCAGGGAGTGGGGTGGATCAGTTAGACCCTTCATCAAAGCTCACTTACCTTCAGGGCCCCACATAATACCCGCGTTGCAAACGAGAACATGTAGAGGAAGACCCTTGCTCTTGTAGGCTTCTACGAAGGTCATTGTACTTTGTAGTGACCCGAGGTCAAGGGCCATGAATTCAACGTTGAGGTCATCGACCTATTGTGCAGATTAGTAATTTAAAAAAATGTAAAAAAGAAAAAGAAAACGTTATTGCCAAAATAAAATTATTCCTGCATTATATTACTGTCTTCATCTAATGTTCTTACTTTATTATTTCAAAAGACACGATAAAATCATTATTTATTATTTATTTTTTCCGTCATTCATGTTATTTGTATTAGACCATCAAATCGCTCCATCAAATCTAAAATGACAACAAAAGGTGTGAATGAGTATACAAATTATGGGTTTTCATAATGACGACTCGTTTTTTTAAATTCCTTTCATCACGCCCACACGCACACATACCACACCGCCCACACACACGGATAACGCATCCGCCCTCCTTGCATGGCTCCGTATACATACCTTTATCTGAACTCTCTGCTTTTTCGGATCTGCTTTCTCTTCAACATGCTCCTTCTTCATTTGTTCAATGGCCTAGAAAATAGAATTTTCAAATATCGAATTAACAATAGCAACTATCTATTTATCTTTGTCTCATAGCTTGGAGACCGTTTGGGGCGAAAATGAAACAGACTTTGAGACACAGGTTCTCCATAACTTTCTTTAGCTTTTAAGTTAGCTGCTCAAATGGCATTTTATACGTCCATTGTTTGATATCATCAAGTGCTCGAGAAATGACGGTTAGAATAGCGCTATGGTTTTTTCATGATCATATAATAAATGGTGCTTTACCCGTTGACAACTGGATTCTCGCTTTCCCACAGGCTTAATACAGGAGCCATCCAGTCCCAGGAGGCATTGGTTTAAATAATTTGAAATGTTCATTCTCCTCTACATTCCTTCGCATTCCAGAATTATAAGTACGTTTTGTTTTTGCCTTTTTTGATATAAATCGGGAACCTAGATTTATTGTACATAAAAGTGTAGATATTCAGCTCGTCCCAAAATTGAATAAATGTTTAAAGCAAAGCATGATAGCGATCATAGATTAAACATCAGAAGACAGCATTATAGGATCAGTGACGTTGCTACAGGAACCATGGGGCACATGCCCCCCTCGCCTAGGGACTGTTGTAAAGAAAAAGAAAACGGGTAAACGGGAAAAGAGAGAATGGGAAAGGGGGAGGGGGAGAGAAGAAGATCTTTAGTCAAATGAAAGCGGAAGATCAGGCAAGTTTTAGAAGATTTGCCATAGTGTTTTTACAGAGTCTCGATTTGACCAGACCATTTGAAGATGAGAGGGATTTACTTCACAAACATTACCCCCCCCCCCCCAGCATTTCTTAAATAAAGGGGATTTTTTTTTTACCCGTCGTGATAATAATAGTAAAGCGTCTCGTTTACCCAGGGTAGCCTCATCAAGTTAATCAGTTTTCATACTATTCTCTATGAGGGCCTTGCAATCATAGTATTACCCCTGCTGTAACTGAGCTACCATGAAAAGGTGCTCGAACAATCAAGGAATTTCTTCCTACATCGGGTACCATAAAAATAAAGTAAGCCCAATCTAAACGGGCCGAAGTGCAGATTATCTTTACGTCTCACCTCAGTTGCTTTAGACTCTGATCGGCATGCTACAATGACCTTTGCTCCGGCTTGAGCCAGTGCCTTAGCCGTCTCATATCCAATCCCTGATATAGTACAAATAGGTCAATCATTAATTAATTTGTTGATAATTAAAACAAAACACCGGCGTAGTCAGTACTATATTGCCCATCCCGACATGTCGTGGTCGAGTGGATACACGGTCCGCAGTTCGAGTCCCGCCGCGGCACTAATGTCCTTTGGCAAGACATTGATCTACATTTGCCACACTCAACCCTGATGATGTAAATGGGTACATGCAGGAATTAATTCCTTGAAATGCTGGAGCGCTGTAAACGGCAGCTAGGCTAAAGCCGGGGTAATAATAAATGCGCCTCGGAATAGAATTTATAAATAGACGGCGCTATAGAAATGCCTATTATTATTATTTATATATAGGTATATATTAAAAACAAGACAAAAATAATGCTAATAATGATAACAATAATGATAATGAGAATGATATACTTATGAATTTCATTCTTAACTAGGCTCTAGGATGAAAATGTGTAAACCAAATATCTCGTACGGAGGGTTATTATTTATTTTCTAAATTTATTTTTAAATATATTTAATATAAACAGTATTCTTAAGAAACCGGGTTAGCAGTTACTAATTGAGCTGTTTACAGAAATACCATAGGAAAAAAGTGTGGTTATAATTACAATGAGAATTGTAGTTCCGGCCTCCCACCATCAGTGTGATGACGTATGTAGAACTGGTATTTTGTTCATGTATTGACAATTGGCAATGACTAATAGTAATACTTTAAGAGAATTACAATTTTATGTGATTAGCTGTTTGCTAAAGGTATTGTTCATACACAGCCAATCCTAGTCGTGGCTATAATAAGCACTCATTTATTGCCAATACATGTATATAGATCATTTATTGTTATCATGCTTTTTGACGTTTATAGAAATGTAGAGTGGTATATTGGAGTCGTATATTGACGGGTCTACCATTATATTTAAAATGAAAAACGTGGTAATGAAAATTGTCGAAAACCATTTTTTTCTTCTTCTGTTCACAACAGCACCGTCTATATATGATACGAATTGTAAATGTATGGTCCAGAGTCACAGCTCCCTCTCTCTGTCATATTATCCTCATATAATCAATTTAATGTAGATTACGGTATTTCTGAATTTAGCTATAGAAATATAGGTTTAAATAGAAAATAGTACCTTTCAATAAATAGAAAGGCATCTCGTTCGGAAAGTTTAAACACGCTGAAGAGAATGAAAATAGAAAAGAGATGCCGTTGGCAATCAGTGACGTTCAATTATATTACCTGTATTTGCTCCTGTTACAACGATCGTCTTATCAACAAGGTTGACCTCTGGAAGACTAGGTTGTGACCCCATGGTGACCTTTGACATGAAATGTACAATGTGGAGGGAAAAAGTGATATTGATTTCAACATGAACAATAATATGATATTGATGAAAACTTTAAATCTAAAGATATGATCAGCTTCCGAAAAAAAAACTTTTGTTAACGGGGAATATTTATCAACCAAAACCACAACAAAGGAATAAATAATTGATCGGACCATTTTAGGATATTTCAACGAAGCGGATGAAGCAGCGATCACATGAGTATGTAATTTGTTTTTGTTATCAGTGAAATTTAAGGTAACTTGTAGGGGCGGGGTGACATTATGTCTTACAGAATGACATTATTTTCAGAATCAAATACGTTTAGTTGAAAGAAAATTAGATAATAAGTGTTCATCTCATTCATCATCTTTTATAGATGTAGGCTTACATCGGCTTAATCATGTTTTATTTCAAGATTCCTTTCTCTCTGTCTCCCTCCACCCCTTTCTCTCTCTCTTTCTCTCTCTCTCTCTCTCTCCCCATAATTATATGCAGATTATGTCATTATCTTTTCAGTACATGATTTTGTAATGGAAATGGAAAAGGAAAATTACTCCTTGTCTTTTTTTCTCTTTGCTCTGTTCTTCTATTCTTCTTCTGTTTTCATGTCGAAACATACGTATTGCAAATTTAGAGTGAGAAATATCATGTAAATTAAATAACAGCACTAATTGCAAAACCGAAACCAAGAACAACAGCAACAAATGACACGAAATAGTCTGCCAGTTTAAGCTCTATGGCAATTACCACTGGCTTAATTCTAACTTCAGTTGATTTGACCGTTCAAATTCAATGGAAAACGCTTTACGTTAAAACACAAATGGAACTGGCAAGCCTCATGCCAAAATTAAAGAAACCAAATATACCCCTGATGTCCAAACGAAACGAAATATCTTCATAGATAAAATCACACGCATGGTAACTTGAACTGCGGTTAGATGAAATATACAGGTAGTCATCTAGGTATCGATCACATGCGTACTAATGGGGGATTCCCCCACCCCCCCCCCCCCCCAAAAAAAAAAAAAAAAAAAAAAATATATATATATATATATATATATATAATAATAATAATTTAAAAAAATAATAATAATAATAATAAAATAATAATAAAATGAAAAATAAATAGAATACAAATACAAACGTGGTCAATTTCTCATTCGATACTAGTGATTTACAAATGTTGCTGAAATGACATGATTTTGGGTTTTTTTCTCACCATTCCTCTAAATCATTCCTCTTTTACTTCGTCTGCCCCGGCCCCATTCATATTACGCCACTGGTACCGCAATAGGAACTGAGAACACACTATATATGTTTGCCAGCTGGCAAACATGTACACAAACGAGAATATAATTTATACCAATGATCACTCATCCGTTTATGTGCGAGGTGCAGTTCTCTCGCTTTCGATCAACCCATTATTGCATGGGAAATCGTACTACACAGTACAAGGGCGACAATGACTCTACACTTTTTACACAACCGTATATGCTACGTAACATGTCCAAGTGCTATATATTTCATGCATATACTTATTTGAAGAAGTCAGAGGATAATAATACTCACGGTCACTAAAATATTATGCACCACTGTTGTTGGTGTTGGTGTTGGTAGTATAGTGTTGTCGCTCAGTCGATCACGTTTGACTATTTACGCCTATAATCCAGCTCTTGAGTTTAATCAACTGAGTATATGCACCACTACAGAGACAACACTGTAGAAAGCAGACGACTATATTAAATGTAAGATGTATTGCAGTCCCACCTGTACGCGTTCAGAGGGTGTAGATTCGTTAACTCGAGGATATGTATATGCGTCTATAATTATGATGCATACTATAATCGCGCGAGATTGTATCGAAATGCAGAATTTCACGGAAATGGCTATAGCTGTAGAACGAATATTTATTTAGACCTCAAAATGAACCGGAAAACCAAAAACTAACCCACTCATGCAGTCAGCGATACAGAAGTAGGAAAATGGCACAGCGTTAATAGCCGTACATGTATTATCTACCGCGTACACCATAACCACCCACGTATCATTTCTATAGATGATTGACCCGGCCTATATAGTGTACTCATACACTAATTCTCTCACAATGCTGATGAAGTGACTTCAGTGGGCCGGGTCCCCCTCTTTCTCTCCCCCCCCCCCCCCCCCACCCCCCCCCCCTCTCTCTCTCTCTCTCTCTCCATCTATGTACATTGTAAATATCGATTTCTCTCTCCGTCTCCTCCTCTATGTTTATTAATCTATTTCTATCTGTCACTCTATACCTATATATATCCATCGATGTATCTTTATCTATCTATATCTATCTTTCTATTTGCTATTTCTCTCACTTTATATGTATAAAATATATTTTAGATTACATATGCGTGTGCGAGTGCCTGGGAATGGGAGTGTGTGTATATTGTCGTTGAATTATTAATAGTATGATTTAGGCTAGATATAAGACTTGACTAGCAGCTTTGATTTTTTGTTTAATGTCTCGTTTTGAAAAACACCCCCACCCCCATTTTCTCCCACTCTCTCTTTCACACCTACACACATTCACAAACTATAGTATTTATTTCTCTCTCTATCAAATTGAATAATCTCCTACGCACACTTTGTACTACCCTTCATTATTTGTCTCGCTCTCTCTCCCTCCCTCTCCCTCCTTCTCTCTTTCTCGCTCTCTCTCTCTCTCTCCTTTCCCTCTCTCTCTCTCTCTCTCTCTCTCTCTAGTCCTTAGGGTCAGCCATCACATACGGGGGAAAGGGTAAGGAACACGTAGAAAAGATCTAAAGCAGGGTTATAGCGTAAGTAAAAGGAAGAGAATCGTTTTTGCATTAGATAAGTTCAATAACGAAAATGAAACTGCAACTCTTTTAATTATGAAAATAGAGAGATAGAGAGAGTGAGCCATTTTATTTTTATTTGTTACTATGTACCTTGAACCCTCTTCTTTCAAATGTCAGTATACGACATTTAACTAATTTCGTGTCAATACTTCATTAATGAACATAATTAAGCATAAATACCAACGGTAACGATAATTATATTCTGGGTTTATTCATCGCCTACTAAACATCGACGCTGTCTTTAATACAGCGCTTTACAGAATGATATAAGGATTACAGACGCCATGGAACGTTCCAGACAGGCGCTATTTAAAGGGCAAGTCCACTCCAAAAATAAGTTACTTACAATAAAACCAGAAAGATAAGACAAACCAATCAAACAATTTGAGCAAAATCAGATTACTAATAACAAAAGTTATGAATTTTTAATGACATGAACTTTTTAAATAAAATCATAACTTCCTGATTAGTCATCTGAATTAACTCAAATTTTGTTTGCTCTGTTTCTCTTGTTTGTCTGCTTCTATTAAAAGCAAATATTTTTGGAGTGGACTTAGCCTTTAACAGACATTCACAACGCTGAGTGTTTAAACTACAGTGACTTTCGCATCCTATCATCATGTTTGGCGCCTGGCTGGGAATGTTGTCGCAATACGTTTACTTGTGTAGTCTATCTTTCTTAAGCCCAGTGAAGATATTACTGGCTGGAAATTGGCAACTAGGATTTGAAACATCAATCCTTGGACTGAGCATCCAGTAATTGAACCACAATGGATGAATCCATGCAATCAGGGGGGCGTTTCACAAAACTTGTCATTAGTGATAAATGACAGTTGTTGTTAGAAGCTACTGAAATCCTTGCTTCTGATTGGTTATCACACAGATTTGTCACTAATTTTATCATTTGTCATTGAAAAAAGGCTTTGTGAAACGGGCCTCAGTTCTGAAGAAAAGAGTGTACATAAGCAGAAAGTGCACAGTTCACTGGAAATGTGTAATTAATTTGTGTTGGAGTACATTGTTTCATTCATGAATTTAAAAAAATATTAATCGGAAATAATGATTGAAGTCTCTAAGTTGGCAGCGCGGAGTGAACTTTATTATCACTTTTTTCGTGTACAAATTCACAATGTTTCGTAGATTCTTGTTCTCTTCATTCACATTGTTTATTTTCTTAACTAAAATCCATATAATTACTGCCGATTTAAAGGAGGAAAAGTTTTAATGATTTAGACCTTTAGCAGACTCTGCATTGAACTGTGGATTATATACACATCGATTAAAAGCTAATCTTGAGCTCTGGTATGGGAATCGTATTTTGAGAGAAAATTGGCATGATTTATTCTGGATTGTTTATCCCTATTGGGCATCATTTTTATTAAAAAAACACAACTCCCATTTGCACATAGTCCTGTGTTAAAGGTAAAGACCAGTTCTGGTCATGCGATTGCATTGTGAAAGAAACGTTGTGGAAGGTTCTGGAATCATCAAAATGATAAGCAATTTGGCTCATTCTTCGTAAAGTTACAAGCACTATACACAGAAAGATGTATATGGGACTACCCTATCTCTCTCACCAGACCATGAGAGAAATAAATTTACCAAATATATGAATTAGTAGGCGGTTTCCCGGCAAATTTTTTATCATCATGTATTAGTCAAAACATATTCTTTCACATGATTGGTAATGAGAGCTTCCATTTCATTTTTTGAAATTGGGGCGTTGCCAATACTGGTCTTTACCTTTAAGTACACGATGTCGGGCATACTTACCCGGATCCCCTTATTTTTATATGCTCATTACTCATCCACTTTACATTTTCTAAACAAATTGTTTGGCACATGTCATTTATTTGTAGTTTTGGACATTTAGTGTAAGTTTTGTTGGATTCTGTGAGAATTTAAATTGCATATTTACCAGAACTCAAGTTTATCTTTAAAGCACCAATATAAAAATACTAATTTGATTTTAAAAAATGACAATATTCGATAAATTATACTCTGTGCGCAAACACATTCTGGTAAACACGTAAATTAACAATGATAAAACCCAAGGCATGTCGATTATCCAAGGAAATAAAAGGCACCAGAATCACTAATTTAAAAGATTATCTTTTTAACAATTCAGAAAAGAAAAATGCGTCATGTGGATCATGGATTAACAGTTGTCAAGTTCTGGATGTATCTTAGAGCAACAGATGACAACATTTAACACCTATTCCGTATCAAAGTTGATAATATGGAATTTTAGATTTGCACGACGAGAACGTGGACTGCTCGTCTGACATCCTTTTAAGGCAATGTAACGTCCTTTTAAGGCAATGTGACGTCACTGCCAGTGCCTTAAACTGAAAGGACGCACGTCGCAGTCCACGTTCTCGTCGTGTAAATCTAAAAGTCCCTAATGTAATAAATGTGAACGAGTTGTGTGGATCCTTTTGTCCATTGTTACATCATTGTGACGTCAGCTCTTTAAGTGTATCTTCATTGATGTAATCCTTCAAACACTCAAGAGAGTACTTCCACAGGGATTCTTGCTTCTTCTTGTCTCTACGCATGGTGATGATAAAGAGAAAATGATATGCCAGTAACTATATGCAAACGCCATGAATTATACATTTGTTTAAGAATATTGTTAACAGCAACAAATATATATTGTTAATACAAAATATCGAAAGCCAAAATATAAGCAAATCGGTAGAATCTTATTTGGAAATCCATTATTACAACATAAAAATGTAATTCTATAGGTCAGAAGGAAACCGATTTCCTCCTCAAAATGGCAACAGCTATTTGTTTTTTCTTCACTGGTCGGCATGAAATGTATAATCGAAATGTATAATGTATAATCGAAAACAACAATCTGTACAAAAAAAATAGTAGTTATAAATCTCAAGTAACTTCAATAATCATTTTTTTTATTAAATCGTTCTTATTCAAGAAAGACACCGTATCATTATTGCAACAGAATCGGGCTCGAATTTTCTAGCGATACTTTGGCTTTCTGC
Source organism: Strongylocentrotus droebachiensis (assembly GCA_035222895.1). NCBI lineage: Eukaryota > Metazoa > Echinodermata > Echinoidea > Camarodonta > Strongylocentrotidae > Strongylocentrotus > Strongylocentrotus droebachiensis. Next base: position 19,390 of record JAVYIG010007323.1, read on the forward strand.
TCATGTAAGATCTGCAATGCAGAACATGATTCTGCATAGATCGAAAGATAAAAATAGACTGCTATTGGTAAAAAAAAATTCAAGTGAAAGTATTCTTTGAACTGTTTCTATAAAGGCATCGTTTAGCAACGTTTATTATGATAGGCATGGACCTACTTTTTATCAGTGTCTGTGATATGGTGTAATATTGAAGCCCTAAACAAATTGCGCTTCAAAATGATCATGAAGTGCCTCAAAAAAGTACAAATCTTTGAGCGACCGGATTTACCATACTCATTTTCCCCAAAAGAATGTAGTGTTATAAAAACCGTTAGGAAAACGAGTTTTTAAATTCCGAGTTCCAATCCTGAATATCTTGATAATCAGACAGGCGATCGGTTTGTAAACTTAATGGGGTTCCTGACTGACCTACAGGTTTATAATTATCATTGCAGCATGAGCTAAATCCAGGAATTTGTTTCAGAATCAGGGACAAAGTTACCCAATCCCTTTAACAAACAAGGAGAATTTTAGGGTGGAAGCATAAAACTCACGTGGCTACCGAACTTTTGAGTCTGGTTGGTTTTGTATTCTCGAAATAGATCGCAGTTTTACCATCGTACTGTGGGTCGGCAGCCGCATGGATAGTTGTCAAGGCCCCGTCAAATGTGTTTCGTGCCACCTCTGAAGGTACATAACAAGAGAGATACAATTTTAGTAATGATGATAAATGATACCAATAAAAACAGTTATATACCACGTCATAATTACGTTTCTAACTGGTTGACTATCATTACCCCCGCATGAGCCTAGCTACCCTGATATGGCGCTTTGGCTTTCGAAGATTCGAAGATTTACCATCACCTGGGTGGAGAGTAGAAAATGTAAATAAATGTCTTCCTAAAGATACCCGATATGATGTAAAACGTCAATGTGATAGGTTTAGCATGTGTGCGCCCCTTAATATGGCGTGTGATTGGAATGCTCCCTAGGGAGTGGAGAGTGTGGGCTGTAAAGTGCAGAATCGAACTTGATCTCAGTGACCAGAGGGATTTCTGAAGAAATAGATAAAAATCTAGGCCCCATACCACGAAGCTTAGCATTTGATCGTTCGAGTGATTGCTTTGGTAACTTTGTGCTATCAAATGCAAAACTAAAACCTTCCGATCCATTGCCAAGCTATTTGTTATGGGGGCCATGTTAATATTATTATCGTCATATATATCTATAGGAATAAGAAATCTATGGTCAATATATATTTTGTCTGCCAGCCTATGTATTTTCTGCTAAACACTGATAAAGATAAAAACACTGATGAACACGTAAATTCGAATTGACAAAAAACCCAAGAAAATCTTCATACGATCCAAAAGATTTTTCACAAGGCCCAATAAAATGATTGGTCAGCGCCATTCTTTCCTTCTTTTGAAATGCGAATACAGACTTGGTCCGAGTTCCTGTCTATCATCTATCCATATACAAACTCACTAATTGTACTCACTTATTGAGGCTAGCATGCCGACAACAAATTTCGTGGGTCCAGATATCTGTTGGTTTTCCTTCTTAAAAATATCTGAATCGACAAAACCAGGATGCAGTGAGAACACGCCGATTCCAGTTCCTTCCAGCTTCTCAGCTAATGTAAACATCTCCATAATCTAGGTAGAACAAAAGAAAGTCATGATTTAACTCGTTAGATGTGGTTTAAAGGCCGCTTGTACTAGTTTGGCTAGGAGGGATTATACCACACAGGAAGGTCACTGACAGGTGGTTATCTCATCAACTCAGCTCTCAATTAACATAAGAAAAAGAGGATCATGGAGGACCAATGGTCACCGATTGGGCATTGCTTGTTATATAGAGGGAACAAGTAGGTATAAGTTGTGCATTGTGGCTTTAAGCACTTGACTTGAAAAGAAATGGTCGTAGGTTTGATCCCCGACCCGGCACTATTGTTCTTTGGCAAGGCATTAATCTGCATTTGCTACTCCATACCCAGGGGATAAGTAGGGACCTGGTAGGATGACGAAAAAACTTGTGTTAGTAATTACCATATACCAAATGTGTATACGGGGGGGGGGGGGGGGGGGCGGGGCTAAAACATTTGGCACGTAAGTGAGGTCCATAAACTTTATATGTTACTTATTATTATTGCTATTATTATTGTTCTTACTACTACTACTACTACTACTACTACTACTACTACTACTACTACTACTCCGTGTACTACTACTATTACTACTACTACTATAACTACTACTTTGACTGCTACTATTTCTACTTAGATTATCATCGTCATCATTATCATCATCATCATCATTTGACATCATTTCTGCTGCTTGAAACTTTCTTTAAAGCCCGTCAGTACTAGTTTGGCGAGAAGAGTTTAGACCTCCCTGCACGTTCATTGAAAGGTGGTTGTCTCATCAAATCAGCCCTCAGTTAAAATAAGAAAAAGAGGATCATGGGGGAACAACAGGCACCGATTGGGCATTGTTTGCTATGAGGAGGGCGCAAGTAGCTACAAGTAGTACAGTGGGGCTCAAACAAACCTGATAGAGTTTGGTGCTTCCATATCTGGTCATTTGGTCTTTGTTGATCGATTGAATATTGTCTTCGTGCCAGCCTACTTGGCGATAAGCCATAGATGAAACCAATATGACCTTGGCATTGCCCCCGGAAGCCTTCAATACCGGAAGTAAATGGAGAGTGAGAAGGAAGTGTGACAGGTAATTGACCTGGAAGTGGATCTCAAAGCCGTCAGCTGTTTCGGCTGTGTGAAATACAAGAACAAGGGAAACCACCTTATACAAAATGAAGACTAGCATTAATAATAATGACAGCTTTTTATGAGTATGATATCAAAGACTTTCGAAAGATTAACCTAAGGCAATTTCAATAATCTTGCAATCATCTAATGAAATGCGCGGACATTACAATGATGTATAACGTAATCCGAATATGATCTGTTTAAAGTTTTGTCGATCGTGTATGTATATATATATGATATGTTTTATATACACACCGTGTGAAAACTAACAATTCAATTCAGATAAGTAGGAGCAAACCATATCTGCAACTTCATTTATAAAGCAGTTGTAATCAAATGACAACATGTTATAGCATTAATTGCAGGTTCATTCATGTATGATTTTCTGCTGTACGGACAATCTGTAATACCCGACGCTCACAATGCGTTAAGCGCCTTACGTGTGATTGCGTCAACCAATGGCGCAATCTTTGACGTAACATGTTGGAGTAAAATTATGCAAAGAGTAAATACAAAATAAACAGTGTCATTATTGGTCTGAACTGCTGATGCATGGGCTAATAATTGTTTTCACTGGCGTCAACCACTGGCGCAGTCTTTGACGTAACGTGTTGGAGTAAAATCGTGCAAAGAGTCAATACAAATGAACAGTGTCATTATTGATTTGAAATACTGACGCATGAGCTAATCATTGTCTTCATTGGCTAGATTAGCGCAGGTATTGACGCAATCATATGACGCTTCGTTTGCCAGGGACATATACAGAACCTGATCGATCGGTTTGTGGGCTGAATTGTCATATTTTAGGCAGTTTCAGCTTAATCAGCATTAGAGGCAGGTTTTTTTTGTGTGTAAATAGGCACTGATGTAGTTTAGTTTATAGCTAATTTGCATACCATGTTTTTATACAGTATGGTGCACATCAGGTAGGGTGAAGGTTAGGGTTTTCGCTATTCATATTTAGAAACATGCCTCTACTAAACCTACTGATTGCGTAATGCCGACCGATTTGAATTGAACACCTATTGAATTTTGCGAATATTAACGTAACAAGGACGTTTTAAAAGGGTAATGAAATTACCTTAGTTAGAGAAATTTGCGAATATTGCAATGAAGTTTCACGTAACATAAACGATACAATAGGGTATTGAAGTTGAGATGATTTCGCGAAAGTCTATGCGGTCATATTTTACCTTCGCCTCCATAGACAATGCCTGCGTTGCACACTAGGATGTGAAGCGAGAGCCCTTTGGCCTTGAACGCCTCTACGAAGCTCATCGTACTGGCGATTGACGAAAGGTCAAGGGTCATGAACTCGACATCAAGGTCATCGGCCTATAGAGGGATAAGAAAGACTAATTGTGTCGTCACGATGCAAGTGACTGTGATTCGTAATGTGCTATGGAAATTATCTTCATGTTCCAATTTACATTTCTCACGGGATAGTTATAACGAGGGGATTAAAGATTTTAACTGTTTCAAGTGTAAAGAATAATCTATGAAGGTGGTAGAAGGGTTGTCATGTAGCTAAATGAAGACCGGAAACGGGTTGGTTTGTACAACTTTAATGTCGCACAAAGTAAACCTTCTGTCAATCGATGCCTATTGCTTTGTGCAAACCGACACTTGGCAAACAAGCGACTGTTCTGATTGGCGCTTATGGCAAAGGAAAGGTTGAGTGCTTACACAAATATCTATACAATATAAACGTGGGGATGGGTTTATAACGACAGCAGTTTGGAGATGCCATCTGGAATTTTGAAAATAGGCAGAGAAAGCTTTTTCCCCATTATTATTTCTTTTAACTAGAAATATATTTGCATCACTTATCAACACTTTTTTTATAAAAGAGCAAAAAAGAATCTGACAAAGAAATGATTATAAATGAGATTGTCAGAAAGGGAAGTATAATTTGTTAATATTATTATATGGTAAAGTACTAATTCAAGAGGGCGTGTGCCTCCTGATCCACTACCCCCCCCCCCCCCCAATCGACAAACCCTATATACTATACTCGTTGATATTCGGGCGTATTATGAACTATTATACAACGCCTACTAAGATTCTTGCAACCTCATTGGTCAATTCCTGATCACATGACATGCGCTAAAGGTACTGTTGAATAGTATCATTTTCCAGCCGTGCAAATCCGTTTGAACAAATCGCACCATTGCACGCTGACGTCACTAACGATGTACAACGTATTGTGAGGTTAAGTGACTTTACCGTGCAATAGTACAAATGATAGTACATAGTATGTGTATACTATCATAATGTTGGTGGTTTTAGTTACCTTGATGTTGACCTTTGACTTCTTAGGCTCAGCTTTCTCCTCACTGTGTTCCTTTTTCATTCTCTCCATGGCCTAGGAGAATAAGGGCATCTGAACATTAGTTCATTCTTTGATTTGATTTGATTTGATTGATTGATTTCTATATCATATTTTAAACATAAATATTTTAAACAAACGTAATGTCCATCAGTGTGATATAATTTACGTTTCAAAGTACAATACATGATACTCAAACTGTATAGAACATAGACAATACACAGGAGAACATTACTCACTTTACAAATTAACATGATATAGGAGGGATACAGCGTATAATTAAGCATGAAGCTTGAAATGCTTGCAGCCCTCGATTAAACTAAACTATTAGTTATTAAACTAAACTAAACTAATTGTTCTAAAACAATGGAAAGAAATTAAGATGTGCCTAATGAAAACCTGTTTCAGATAAACAAGTTGGAGGGTGGAGAATGCGTGTGATGGTATGTGCGTGCATGCGTGTGTACGAGTAAATATGGTTTTAAACAGTCATACCGGCGCCTTATAATCATACACTGTTAAAACAAGTATTAAAAAACTGCGGGTTAAAAAATTGTTAAAATAATGATTAAAAAACGCTCAACCATGGTTAAAAATGTAGTGTTGATTAAAATTTACTTTTAATCTTGCGTTGGTTAAAAACAGTGTTGATCAAAATTATTCCTTTTAACCTTTGTTGGTTAAGTCTAAGTCGTTGGCAAAAATTGTAACCCAGCATGGATTAAAAACAAAATTCCGACAGTAATGATAGCCCCCTTCTGGTTAAAGTTTAATCAATGTTGATTAAAGTACTGGTCACGTGACTCAACGGAACGATATCGAAGCGCGTAGCTAGCGATCGCTCGACATACAAATAAAGTACATGCAAATTAAGTACATGCAGTTTACGCGTGCGACAAAATTAACAATGGAGGTTGCATGTCGCGAGGACCTGAGAAATTTTGGGTTTGGACGGTCTTATCTCCGTGTTTTCAGGTAAGAAATTATTTTAATATTATCATCATCAATTCTAAGATTGTAAGGAAGAAGTGAAATAAGGTTCTTGCTCAAATCAAAAACGATTTGTGTCCCCTAGGCTGTACTACGTAGCTCAACCAATAAGTAACATTTTACTTGCACCGTGCACCTGGCTAACGTAAGCACACACACACTCATCAGTCTGCAAGAATCTTCAACCGTGAAAGAGGGAGACCCTATTAAAGAAGGAGAAGTTTAGGCCTATTACGGATCACCTACCCAAATTGCATGCATGAATAATAATCTTATTTTTTAAATCTAATTGTATCTAATTGTTTAAAACAATTAAATATAAAACTAGAAATGCAATCGTGTCACAACGATGTGCGTGCAATGACGCCGTGTTTCTACGTGTCAAACGAATGAGCTTCTCTCGGACTATCCAGAGCAATTTGTACGAAGTCTGTAGCTTCTGTGATATTGGAGACAGGTAGGGCGAAAGAAAGGCCTCAACAGTGACCTTGATGGGATGGTAGTGACTATGCCTACGAAGTTTGAAAGAAATTGGGATACAGGCGCGGATCTACGGGGGGGGTTTAGGGGGTTTAAACCCCCCCCTTGGGCGGCCCAAAAAAAAAAAAAAAAAAAAAAAAAGGAAAAAAAAGAAGAAAAAAAAGAAAAAAAGAAAGAAAAAAGAACGCACGCTGGAGAGAAACCCTTTCAAGTGCAAATATTGTGAGAATATATTCAAATCATCTGGTAACTTAACCAAACACATGATAACTCTGGATATAACTGTGTATTTAACTGTTACTTGATTTAAAAAGACGTTATCATGCACTGCTTTTTATTGTCTCCATTGTGTTAATAGATGCCAGGAAAACATCACTTACGGGGTTCAAATAAACACCCAAAAAAAAATCGGCTCGCCGCTTCGCGGCTCGTGGACGATGCTCCGCATCGTCATTATTTTGGTCAAACCCCCCCCTTAGCAAAAAGCTAGATCCGCCCCTGGGATAGGGGAAAGAACGTAGAAAGGGCTCGCAAGCACTGCGTGCAAAAACCATTGGGATGTGGTGCATGTTCCTCATTGCAATATAGATCGTTCTGGGGGCCAACAGCGTGAACCCGATATGCCCCATAGACAATCCGTGTAATGCATGGGCGGAAAACGTACAGGATCTGTATTACGACCGGAGTTAAATTGTTTTTTCTCTCTCTCTTTATGTCTCTTTATAGGCCGTATTTGGTATCATTAGAAAGAAAATTTCATGGTTGTTATTGTAAACCACTCTTTTTTTTTCTATGATAATCCTATCGAAACACGTGATGTAAAATAGATTTATAGTACAAAATAGCGTCTTTAATGGCCCCCTTGACCAATTTCAAAAATTCGGCCACGAGGTGCCCTGCGTACTGCAACTCTAAATGTCACTGCAAAATTTCAAGAAAAAAAAAGGATGTTTAGGGGGCGAAAAAAAGTCTGAGAAATGACGTCTTGGCCGATACGTGTTATAATATTGGGCGGAAACTCGGCGGAAATCGTATAGTGACCCTTATTCAAATGTGATTTACTCGAAATTTTCTGTGTGAACATATACCATACTTGGTATCATTCGAAAGGGCACTTCATTGCGGTCAATTTCACACCATTGTCATCTGCGCGCAATGTACTGCACGCATTATAGGCGCTATTACGTAATGCATAGCAAATTCATCATTTTTGGCGATAACTTTGCGCTGACATATTTGAATTTTACTAAACTTGGCAGACAGTTGTCACGTATATGGATACATATGTCTGCCAAGTTTCATTGATTTAGGTATAAAGATCGCTAATTTAGAGCAATTTGAAGTTATTTCTCAATTTTCTTCAAAATGGCGAATTTGGAGGGCATTTTTCGCAATGTCGGTCAGTGTTAGGGTATATAATTTTGTATATGGCTGGAAAGGGCACATCTTCAAGTATCTAAATCCAAAAAAGGGTACGGGTCTGCCAAGCCATAATGGAGATACGGCCACAGAAAGAAATCCCATTCCCAGAACTTTAGAGGGCGCTATTTATGTTTTGCATAGCCATTGGAGCGTGAAATTTGGCATGGCTATGTGCAATTATGAGATAAAGATACTGTGAGATTTAATTACAAAACGGAATTTATATGAGAAAGTTATGGCAGTTTTAGATTATTTAGGGGTCAATTTTTCAAGAATTTGAGAGATTGTTGACGGAGTCGGTTTCAGATTTGAATTTTGAGTATGAAGATGGCATTTTGAAGGGCAGGTTATAAGTAGCAGATTAAAGAACATCTCTTAGACTATCTAGATAAATTTGTTAGAAGTTTGTAGGATCTAGGATAGTGGAGATAGGAAGGAAGATAGAAAGGCCTTAAAATGGACCAGAAAAGGACAAAATGGCGCCTGGACGTTTACGCATGAGTGATTTCAGAAAACGAAAAAGTAGGTGACCTGGATGAGATGCTAGAGATGATGCCTACGGAATTTGAAAGGAAATGGACATGATGAAGGCACCTAACTAGGAATAACAAACACTATGTGCAAAACGAATGTGATTTCCGGACGATAAGGAAAACAAGGAAAAGGAGGAGGAGAATATTAATGGGGCAGAATGTGAACGAAAACAAGGCAATGACGAAGGTTCGTCATTGCAATAAGATGTCATCATAAAGTGAAACGTCTTCATGTATGCAATTTGGGTAGGTCATCCGTTACACTTACTGGCTGAGCTACAACCTACGGGCCGGGACACAAAGCGTTTTTAATTTGAGCAAGAACCTTATTTCACTTCTTCCTTCCAATCTTAGCATTGATGATAATCATATTAAACAATTTCTTACCTGCAAACACGAGGATAAGACCTCCAAACCCCCGTAATTTTAACCAACAGTGGTTATAACTGTAACCAACAACCCACTAAAGTTTAACCAACATCGTGTGAATCAAAAAGAATTAACCTACAATGGTTACAATTTTAACCAACGACCCATGTAAGTTTAACCAACAACATGTGAATCAGTCCCGAACAAAGCACAAATAACCAACAAAAGATTAAAGTTTTAATCAACAAATGGTTAAAGTTTAATCAACACCATTTTAACCAACATTGAGCATATTTTTTAAACCAATAATTGATTAAAATTTTTAATCAACCACAGGTTAAATTTTAATCAACAGGCTGTTGGTTAAAGTTTAACCAACGATTGTGTGATTCACCTGGTAATCCGTGGTTGATTAAAATTGTAACCAACTTGATTAAAAATTGTAATACTTGTTCTAACAGTGTAGGTTTTAATGACCAAAGAGCTTACAGCATTAATATAAACCGGTTACTGGATTCAATTACTATTCTTCCCTTCTCCACTCCCTGGGGAGCATTCTATTCAAGGCATCTAACAGACGCTCACTATTCTGAACCAATAACAATAACTTTCGCACCCAACCGGCTATCCGTTTGACATCTGGGTTTATATATCAAATGTGCACTAATGTCTTTCAAAAGAACTTAAAGAGAAGGTTGAGTTCTGCGAAGAGGTGAAAAATAATTTGTAAGCGTCATTCATTCTTATTATGCAAGTGTGGAAGAACATCAGATAAGACATGTTCCCTGAAAAGCATGGCTCTTCAAATGCCTTCATATTCTAAATATGCATGTAACATCGTAAACATCGGGGGGCCGGCTTTTTACGCCACGTGTTCGTGTAGTCCCATATACATCTTTCTGTGTACAGTGTTTGTAACTTTACCAAGACTTGGCCAAATTTCTTATCATTTTGATGATTCCAGAACCTTGCAATACACACAAATTCTTATATGCTAGATGATCAACCTTTTCTGATCATTTCCACACCGTTTCTTTCACAATGCAATCGCATGACCAGGGGGGTGTTTCATAAAGCTTTTGACTTACGACTATGGCAAATGTGGTATCTATAACAAATCTGGTTACGACTATCGTATCTTGTTATTGAAGTGAAAATACGTTTCATAAAACTAATAACAAGATGATATCGTCAATAATTGATTGATTGCTCGCGAACGAGCCTGATTGCACTGGCGGGCTTTTTGTGTGGACAAAACAGCCTGAAAACAGCGGTACCGGTACTCAAAACAATTACGTCGTCTGCATGCGCGCGCCGTGTGTAATTACGCAATCGAGAACGAAGTAAACAAATCACAGCTGATCGTAGCCAGCGCGACTCTAAGCAACTGCGTGTGCTTCATCAATACAATGTGAGTATACCCATTTTATTTACTACCCAATACCTTTTATGAGATACAGGAATCATTACTGCCTTGTTTTGGGAGTGAAAATAATTATTGAACGAAGCAATTTTATGCGAGATTTTGTTTCCCGTTGACTGTCATCACACTGTGTAGCCGTCATCGTTGCGCTGCGCGCTGTGTGTAGCTAGCTAGCGCTAGCTGATATACCCCGGCGCTTCGGGGCGGTACAGGCCGTAGACTTATGGGTTGGGTGTGTGATACTGATGGGAAAATTTGCGCATGTGAATTGATCGACACTGCCACAAGTTGCATTTTTATCTTTAAAAAGATGAAGCTACCACATGTACATGTAAAAACTAAGTAGAAGAAGGGGAAGATATCAAAAATATTAATTATCATTCTGATTTTTAATTTAAGTAGGGGTCTAAGTTAATAGTAGACTAATTTTTTATCAATATTAATTAGTCTATCTAACAGTACTTAGGGTATAGACTCTAGAACTCTAGATTTAGATAGCCAACATACAATAGTCATGCCCTATAAAGACTGTATTAACGTACATGACTGTTACTGAGTATGAGACTCGTAAGTAACTACATGTAGGTCGTATGAGTCTGACCATGAACTGAAAATTAAAAATTATTAAGCCGGCTTAATAAATACTTTAATTTTAGATTAAGGTTGACGAAATATTTCACATGTCAGCTGTTTTGAGATGACAAATAAATGTTATACTAGATCTAGTAATAGAACTCAATTGTCTTTCTGCATGATACCTTGATGGTATGAACTTTTGTCCAACAAAATAGAAAATATTAAGAAAGAAAGAGAATATGATAAAAGGATTAAAAATTAACCAAGAACAACATAAAGAACGATTGAAAGTAAAGCTAAAAACAAACAAAGAAATACAGAGAGATAAATCAAGGCAAAGATGAAAGAAAAATGTAGAAAAAATATTAAGGAAAGAAAGAGATCATAAAATAGAACAAAGTAACAAAAGGATAATAAGGAGTAGATGATAGAAGGATGAAAATAAAAATATGAACATAATTAGGAAAGATAGAAAGGAAAGATGATAACAAAGAAATGCGTCAGAAATTAATCTAAAAAAGAAAGTACCCGGTAAGGAGAAAATGAACGATGAGAAAACAAAAATTATTGTCTGTTTTTTTTAATAAGTTATTGTGGGATCATTTGCCCATATAAAATGTTCATAGAGACCCATGTTAGTACATTACTATTAATGAGGAAAAGTTGGTCTGAATGTCCCATACTGGATATTGTCTTTCGTTATCAAAATGTTTGTGATAGCACTCCATATCAATGTCTCTATTTAATGTTAAATATGTTATAGGAATGAAATAAAGAATGATTGTGAGAAACTTGGTTTACATTTGTTTGTAATAAAAAGATTCAAATCTGGTAAAATGTGGTGTATACTCAAATTACTTATAGCAATTATATCAATTGTGTTTGTATTTATTTGAGATATCTTTTTGTTTCAGGGACAAACAGAAACGTAGGGGGAATTTCTCCCTCGAGGAGGTACAAGTGTTGTCGACTTTTGTGCGCCTGAACACAAAAGACCTGTTTGGAAAGGGGCAACATCCCGGACTTAAGGTAATAGGGGTGTGATGAAAGATTTTTTTTTTTTAGATAACAGTTTAAAAAACAATTTTATAATGATTGATATAATTTTTGAAATAAAAATATGTAATAATCACTGCTCGAATGATCTGAAAATCCTTTACAGTATTGACATCTGCAATGGTCCTTTTATGTTAATTCTTACTTTCCAATTTAGATGAGATATTGAACTAATGATAGAATATGATATTTTTTGTAAAAAAGCAGATGGGAGAAGACCTCGCAAGGTACATCTCAGAGTTGCCTATTTGTATTTAATTGATTGCAACTTCAAAATAGTATTGTTTTTTTTTAAATCAGATTTTACTCGAACATTCACTGACCCGTTTCCTCAGCTTTTGGTTCTATTAAAAGCAACTTGATATTTAATACGGGTGACATCCTTTAAACTTCAACTTATCTATCACATCGGTTTATGTTAATGAAAATTGTTAGTTTTGTTTCATTTAAAAAAAATCGTTCTTGAAGCATTGTAGCTTTACAAATGCATTTATAACCTTTGTTTCTGTAAATGGATCATGATAATGAAAGCAGTTACACCCTGTATGTCAATTGTCATCAACTGTTTTTCAACATATGTTTTGATTATGTCTCAGGTCAAGGAAAGGAAGAACAGTGCCTGGGATCGGGGGGTGGAAGCCCTCAAAGCTCATGGTGTTTCCCCGTCCAGGACTGGAGCTGATCTACGCCTGGCATGGAACGAGATGGCCTACAGGGCCAGGAAATATAATGATCGCCGCAACCAAACAGGTAATGAAACATTTCTTCACGTTGAAAATAATAGTTTTTATATTCATGTACAGTATAGAAATTAATCAAAAGAATTTACACCATTACAATTGTTTTGCCCGTTGATTGTCACAACTCAACCCGGTTATGCAGCCTAACAGATGAACTGACATGACATTAGACCAGGGAGGTGTTCTAACTCTCATATCCCTGATTAGACAGACACATTCTGAGTACACAATCCCTTCTACCTGCACACACACTATCTCTCTCTCTCTCTCTCTCACACACACACACACACAGATTACACATGAGTGAAAATGTGCCCACTCCTCCCCGGCCCAAAAAAAATTATTAAAAAAAAAAAATGCCAATGGCTGACCTAAAAATGTGACCTTACCCCCCCCCCCCCCCCCAACGAAGCAAAATTTCAAATTCAATAATTTTGTGACCAAAAAAAAAAAAAATTTCCTCTTACCACCCCCCCCCCCCCCCCCCTGCTGGCTGGCTGAGCCGTTGCAATATTCTTTTGGGATTAAAAAAAATGTATATATATGTTCTCTTTCCCACCGTGTGCCTCCCCCCGTGTGCCTCCCCCCTCCCCCCCCCCCCCCCCCTGTGTGCCCCCCGGCAAGAAATTCCTGGATCCGCCCCTGGATATAATATTCTCTTATGCCACTTTTTTTTTAAACCAATAATAATTTATGGAGTACTCTTTTATAACAGAATTTGTTTATTTTTATATTCAGACTCGGACTCTTCTGACTCATATAAAAATAAACAACACTTGTCGTTGTAGATTGAGAGTTGTAGATTACTTTATTTACACTCATTGCCTCTTTTCTTTCTTTTCCCAGATCGATCTTCTGGGTTCTTAAAGATATATTTCCATGAGTTATGTGAAATGTTAATGACAAAATATGCTCTCATTAAATTACTTATAATGAATACCTTAAATGAATACTATTTACATTTTAAAATAATATATTCATGGAATTACATATTGATGTTCTCATTTCAAATTCAGGAGGAGGTCCCAAACCACCTGTCAACATGAAATTCGAGTTGGTGTTGGAGGCGTTGAACGACGTTTGTGTTAACGGGTTCGCCGACATCAGCTCGGAAACCGGAGTTGCCTCAAAAGCTGTAAGTTTGTAAATAAGAAGAACATGAGTTTAAATCATAATAGACATTGATCTGCCGCTTCGATGGAGACATAACACATGTGGAAAATCAATGGGAGATTTGGTCTTTTAGTAAGATCTATACCATCTACTCGAAGAACACGCATATGAACATTAAGCTCAATAGGATATTTGCACTCTTCACCTGACACTTTTAGTTTTATAGTAATATAGAACAATGAAGCTATATCGTATCACGTTCTTCTCTAATATATAAATAACAATAACATGTATATAACATAATAATTAAGTATATAATAAACAAATATACCATGCACTGAGAGGCTCTAGTTGAAATTATGGATCGAGGTGGCAGTAATAGCACTATTTTCTGAGGGGCGTAGACCCAAAGAAAATAGTGCTATTTCTGTCGCCGAGGAATGCATTATTCCAACTTGAGCCTCTCAGTGCATGGTATATTCGTTTATTATATACTTAAATAAATAAATAGGTTTATTATATACCTAAATAAATTAATCGGTAATATAAATGGTTTGATTGCATTTCCAACAAATTAAATTATTAGTTAAGTATCTCCTATTTGAAAACATACGTTGAAATTCTGATAAACATATGCACTCATTTATCTTTCATCTAAAGGTTTAGCATAGAATATATCCTGCTATGTTCAATCTATACGTTCAATAACCAAGCAATTCCAAATTACTTGTGCCTCGATCTGCAAAACATAATGAGTCAAGAAAAAACTACATGTGTATTGAAATATAACAGTTTTATGTTCTCTCAAAAACCCACAAGGACCATCAAGTACATGTAATGATTGTTTGAAATGTACTCAGAATAGGGTTATAACCCCTCCCTTGTGGGAATTATAGCACAACATCTGTCTGTGAATAAACAAACATGCTTCCCTCTTTTTTGATCAGACTGGTGAAGGAAGTCGGGACAAAGCCGCAACATCAATTTTGTCAACGATGATGGAGGGGGACGAGATAGAAGTGGAGAGAGTAGAAGAGGAAGAGGAGAATGTAGAAGAGGAGGAGGGGGTAGAAATCGAGCAGGAGGTGCCATATCAAGTGAAAAGAAAGTATGTGAAGAGGGTACCTGAGCCGACCTTCCATGACAAGCTGTTGGCTACAGAAGAACGAAAGGTGGTTGCCCTTAATGACATTAATGCCACTCTAAAATTAATCCTCGCCAAATGTACCAACGGCTCCGTACAATAGATTTAATAATTACATTTCACAGCTATTTACTCCTTTTTAGTGTATCCACCTTTTCTATTTCTTCAGATGTTTTGATGCTTCTATACAGAGGTACAATTGAATGTTTCTCAAATTGTAGCAGTAACTTATTTGGTATTATAAAATAATAATTATACAATTAGATCAATTTATATAACAAAGCAACTTAATGAAAATATTATACCCTGCTGTAATGAAAAAAAAAAAACTCCACTTTTACACCTTGCAGCCATTTCTTTAAAAGAGGAGATTCTATTCCATTATTTTACAAAATACATTGTATTCAGTCAAAGAAATTAGCGACGATCTGTGCATGCACGCACGGCTTTGCCATTCACACCATTAGGAATATCTGGGATGACATCATCAACATCGTTGTCTGGTAGTTGAAAACGAACTTCAGGCTGGCGGAGGTCTTTGCTGATATTGTGCAAAATGGCACACGCAATGATGACATCCTTGGCATTGGTTGGATGCATTTGCAGTCCATGACCAATTAGGCAACGGAATTTGTTCTTTAGTTGGCCGTTGACCTGCTCGATGAGAACCCTTGTGCAGCTGTGGGCACTAGAGAAAAAAAATGAAATGATTCGTTCAATAAGAACATTTACTTGGATTTTAACAAAATTTCAATGGGATGATTTATATACATGAACATGTATAATTTCATTCCTTATTAATGGTATTTATTCCCTTTGTAATAATATATATTTAAATATCTTATTTAAATTGAAGTGTGCAAATCTAGTGCAATTAACATAGTGTATACAATTTTTTTTCTCAATATTAAATTATTATTATGCTAGTGTCAAAACTTCTTAGTTACCTCATTATTGTATTTGATGCAAAACAAGACATATTTTTAATGACGTATTTGATGCCAATATTTATTATGCACTCAGTATCGCAGCTGGGCCACTTGCCTTCATATGTGCCAGTACACTCCATCACCTTGGAAAGAAGTGTTGTGTGTGATGTATCTCTGGGGTAAAGGGGAAGTCCACCCTGATATTAAGTTGGCTTTAATAAAAGCAGAAACATGATGTGAATTTTCTTTACTTACCGATTAAAGGCTCTTTCAGCATTATTAGCAGGACGAAGGAAAGGGGTCATGATCCAGGGATGAAGAGGGTACCCAGAATCACCAAGGAGAATTCCTTGGTAATTCCCATCGCTGAACTCTTGTCCAACATTGCTGTTCTGTACAAAAGTAGGAAGAGTATACAGTATAGAGATAAATAATTGGAATATACAGGTATGTTGCACATTCTTGTTAATGATAAGTTGTAATAAAAACTTTGAAATAATCATTGTGATATCTGCTGATAAAGGATAATTGTTTAGTTATAGGTGATGCAGAACGAATTATTGGATATACCTGTAAATATGTACACATTGAGTAAAGTGATTGCTATTTAAGTATATTATATGCATATTGTATATCATTTAGATGTCAAGTTTAGAAATGCAATACCTATGTATTGAACTCTGACAAATTGTTATTTGAAAAAATGTGCCAAGATTTTTTTTAAATGATAGAAATCATATATACTAACCTGCAAAATCCTACTGTCGTGTGTACTACCCGGCCATCTAGCAACACAGTTCGTGATCTTGTATCTGTAATCACAGATTAGCTGGACATTTATGGAATGTATTCCTTTACGATTGGTGTAAACATGCTCAGTAGTTGTCAGTGGTGCTCCATGGAGGCACACATGGGTACCGTCAACTGCTCCTACGATTTTTGGAAATCGTGCAACCTTGTAGAAATTCAGTTGTTGGTCTCTGACTTCATCTTCACTGGTGGGAAACTTGATGAACTATGGACAAATTAAAGAATGAAAAATATTGTTAATTCAAAATACAAATTGCTGTATAAATTTGTGCATATTTATATAAGTTAAATGCAAATTTAACAGTGACTAAATTATTATATATAAATGTATATATCTGTATAATTTTAATTCTTGGATTTGTACATATTTTTGCAAACAATTCAATTCATTTATAATGATTCGCAGATGTAAGAGTAATTTATGAAATAAAATGAAATTGCGTTTAACTTTGAATGGTTATGATTGAAAATTTGTTTTTTATGTGGATTGAAGTTTGGTATTCTGTTAATTGTTAGTCATTAATTAATGATTAATTATTGAACGAATTGGAGAAAAAAAAGGAAAAAGACTATATAGTTAAAGATAACTGTCAACATGATCATATAGGATCTTCAATAAATACCAAACTGTTTCAATTTAGGAAAAACAACAACATATGTTTGTATAATATCATTATGATGATATGTTGTGTGTGTTTTTGTGTGCAGTGGCATATGCAGGTTTTTTTTTGCAAGGGGGGGTTTTACAATTTTAATATCGCACCGATAAGTGCGAGGGGGTAAGTGATTTTTTTTTTTTTTTTTTTTTTTTTTTTTTTTTTGGGGGGGGGGGGGGGGGGGGGGGTGTCCCGGAAATTTGAAATTTTGGCTGACCGATATTTAATTTAGTTAGGGGGGGGGGGGGGTTAAGGTTAATTTTTTGGAGTCGCCCTCTTGCACACACACACACACATTTTTTTTTTTTTTTTATTAAAAGAAAAATTGAGAGGGGGGGGGGGTTCCTCAAAATCACACACATAAACAAAATTGAGGGGGGGGGGGGGTTCAACAGACTATCTCTCAGAAATGCCTTGCTCCTAAATTGTGTGTCTTAATTTTTTTAAACGTCAAAGAATATGAACACCCAAGTCAAAATTGAATGATTATAAGACCACCCCCCCCCCCCTATATTTTTTATTTTGGCTCATAGTTCTGTCCCCAAAAATATGTAAGTGATCTAAGGTTCAACAGGTAATTTTCGATTAGTTCATATAGAGTCTATATATAGGCCTACTCAGTGGCTTACGCAGGATTTTTTGAAGGGGGGGGGGGGAGTTTAACATTTTTCAATCGGGCCGGAAATTTTGCAACGCCTCAGCCAGCCGCTGAATAATTAGGGAGATGAGCACATTTTTTTTTTGGTAAGGTCACTTTTTGGGGGTCACCCTTTTTCACCAAAAAATTAAAAGCTTTTAAAAAATGTATTATTAGGTCTAGACCTCTATTTAAAAAAAAATAAGGGGGGGGGGTTCATAAAAAATCATGCACATAAACAAATTTGCGGGGGGGGGGGGGCTCAACTACCAAAACTCCCCCGCTGCGTACGCGCCAGGGCGCGGGCCTACTCGTTTTCTAATCAAACAGCAATACTAGTTATAAAAATAGGCCATTTTCGTAATGTAACCAAATGTAATGCATAAGTCTGTATAATGCAGTTGCATTCCGACTATTGATCGAAATACTATTATTATTATCAGGTGAATGAAATAGTTTGTATTGAGGCACCTCCCAAAGACTTAGACTAGAAGGTCTAGTCTAGCCTCTAGGTATTAAATTTGGTTACATTACGAAAATGGCCTATTGCAAATCATGAAATAGATCCTTTCAACGCTACTGAAACTTGAAAGGTGTTATTTTATTATGTTTGCTTTTCGCTGACAAAAAAGGTCAACCTTTTTTTCTTTTCCATCGCGTAATTAAATTAGTCTCTTTTCAAAGTACCATAGACGTCGGCACACATAAGTGCGCACGTTTACCCGTTGACGACGGATCGTACGCGTTATACGCTAAATTCACGGAGCCTTGTCATCTAGACTACGGCAGATCTAGTGCTAGAAGATTTACGAAAATGGAGGCTTGCAATTCGACTCTGTATCACTCAGGTTAGTGCTCGAGTTCACTTGACTGTAGATCTAAATATTTAAGAACATGACCTTAGTACGCTGAATAATGGGCATTTATTGTTAGAGTTCCTTTTGTACCCCCCACGAAATTGAATTAAAAAAATGGGAGTTTGCTTCTCTGGCGTCTACGATTTAGTAGTAGACTAGATCTAGGCCTAACCTAATCGATCGGAAATCTACAAAGTTGTCTCCCTTGTCCGTCGGCGTAGACGAACTGACGCGACGGTCGACACACCCTGATAGATACTGATACTGCACTGCATGCAACGCAACGTAGCGTAGACTCTATAGGCCTAGGCCTAGAGGCCGGAGGTCTAGTTCAATTATCAACAGTGAATGTGAAGAAAATTCTGATATATTACCTCATTTTTCCTTTGCGACAAAGACTCGGCAACTCTGCGAATAATTCGACAGGTGGTGGACCGGCTTACTCCATGTATCGTAGCACTAGAGTCTAAAACCGAACCAGTTGCAAAAAACCTCAGTGCAATAAATACTTGCAGGGTTGGCGGCACTGCTTGGTTTCTGTTTGTTTTTGGCTGGAGTGCTGCCTCTAAGTTAGCAATGATGGATCTCACCCCATCTTTGGTAAACCTGTATTTCTTAAACATTTCTGTGTCGTTGTACAGGTCGAAGGGATGAGACCTATCACGGAATACCCTTTGTTTCCTTAGGGTATTCGCCTCCAGCAAAGCTAGCAGTGCCGCCATTTTGCTACTGAGTGGTTTCTATAACAACAGTTACCGCAGCTCATGGAGCTGCGGTAACTGTTACCGTTGGTATGACCACTTACCGCTGCTTTTTTCAGCGGTAAAGTTTTATGAAACGGAAAGTTACCGCTACTTCCAAATTTACCGCTGAAACTGGAATTTACCGCTGAAAATGGGACTTACCGCTGCGGTAAGTTCTTTATGAAACACCCCCCAGAACTCAACTTCATCTTTAACAGTGCTGGGCTGGCATTCCAACCCTCAACCCTTGGATTGAGAGTCAAGTGAATGAACCACATACAACGACACCTATATAAATTTATTTCCATTTTAACCACTCAAAGAAAACAGATATCAATATTTACACGTACTTATAGGCTATTAGGAGATTAAACTCACTTACTTCATTTGCTTTGGCTTCGGAGCGACAAGCCACAATGACCTTTGCCCCCAGCTGGGCTAATGCTTTTGCTGTCTCATATCCGATTCCTAATACCAAAATAAAATAAGATTAGAGTGGTCACGGGTTGAATGATAAAGTATTGCAATGATCATATCGATACATGACAAAATTATGTAAATCTGAAAAAAAGCAGTAAGAGGCTAAAAGACAAAATTCAAGAAATACCATAACATTTCAGGGAAATTCATTGTTCTTTTCAGGAAAAATATGACGAGTGGACCACTGGTGTTTTAAAAGGTATAGTTGGCTAGGTGAAGGTGTCCACAACATTAGTCACCTATTTTTGATCTTGATTAGCTTTTTACGCCCTATTAAATTAAACTTGCAGTGAAAACACTTAACGGAGAATCATACTTTTGAAAAAGTTGATTTGAATGAAAGGTGAAAAATAAAAACAGAGAAACAGAAAGGCGGAATTTTGAAATAAATCGGACCAATAATTAAAACAAAAGTTATGGATGTTTGTAATATGAGATCACTGAGCTTACGTGAATCTCAAATTGGCAGTTTGGTGTCACATTAGTTCTGACGTACTGACGGATAACTCCCTCGTTTGTCGTTTACCAAAAATATGTGATTGCAAGTTTCCAAAAATCATAACTTTCTAATTTTTTGTCCAATTTCGTTCAAACTTCTCCAGTCTGCTTCTCTGATTTCCCTCCTGTTTTCTGTCTAGAGACTAGAGTAGGCCTAATAAGATATCAAGGTTCCTCTTCCCTTTACATAACCTTTCAAGCCCCAATGTACTACTTGTAGCTACTTGATCCCTCTATATGGATAACAATGCCTAATCGGTGACCGTTGGTCCCCCATGATCCTCTTTTCTTATGTTAATTGAGAGTTGAGCCACCTGTCAGCGACCACACTGTGTGGTCTAATCCCTCCTGGCCAAATTAGTACAGACGGGCTTTAATCCTTGGTTTACTCTATTTCATTGATAATTGGCACATATCAGGGGGATTATTTATGTGGCATATAAGGAGTAAAGTGCGAATCACATCGTCGCCGTTTTCACGAACCGGCACAAGCCACCGAAATCCCTTCAAAATGTAGTTTTGATTTTTTTTTGCATTTTTAGCATAAGTTATCAACAATCTTTCATGTCACCAAATTTCAGCATCCAAAACGCTTTAGTTTTTGAGATATCCATGGTTACACAAATGACAAAAACGACACACGAGCCAAAAAGCACGATTCATATTTTCACGAACCGGCACGCGCCGTTATAAGTCAATGGGCTGTGCCGGTTCGTGAAAATATCTTTGCGCTTACAAGACCTAGACGACGCGACACAGGCGGTTGTGCCGGTTCGTGAAAATAAAATACGCGCTAAGACAGCGCGAGCGCTTTTGTCTTGCGCGTAAAGTTACATAGGAAAAACGACACAGTGGCTTGTGCCGGTTCGTGAAAATATTTTTGCTACGTAAATAGCAAAATAATATTTTCACGAACCGGCACGAAAGTCCAAAGCTTCGTAATATTAATAGTAATTGTCATTATGCTTAACAAATGGAATGTATAGAAAATACAGAATATTTTCCTTTCATTGATATGTATTTTGTGATATAAAATTTGACATAAGGCATGTTTCTGGCGAATTCAAAACGGGCTAAACGTAAAACGCGTTTTTCTCAGAATGTACTTATTTCGTTGCGCGTTGGGCTGTGCCGGTTCGTGAAAACGGCGACGACATACCTGTGTTTGCTCCCGTTACAATCACTGTCTTCTGAGTTAGATCGGTATCTGGAACAGGCTTTTGTGACGTTAGACTAGTCCCCATCGTATATCTCTAATAGTTTAAAGATGAAGGTGAATTCTGGTAAAAAGAAGAAATTGAATTCTCACAGAATCGAATGAAACATACACTGAATGTTCATGATTACAAATAAATGTCATTTGCCAAATAAGTTTGGTAGAAAATGTATACTGGCTGAGTAATGAGCATAGAAAGATTAGGAAATCAAGGTTAGTATAGCCCCGACACCATTTGTGTAGTCCCATATACATCTTTCTGTATACAGTGCTTGTTACTTTACCAAGACTGGGCCAAATTTATTATGATTTTGATGACTCCAGAACTTTGCAGTACACACCAATACTTACATGCTAAATGATCAACTTGTTCTGATCCATTCCACACCTTTTCTTACCCAATGCAATCGGATGACCAGAACTCACCTTTATCTTTAAACTGGAGAACGAAGATGTTGTACTGTATATACAAGACGATTCCCTGACTTGTATATGACGTCTATTCAGTCAAGCAATAAGCCAGTTCACGGTTGCAGTCTGAGCATGAGCAGATAAAGGTCATTGCAGAACAAATTGTGAAATACATGGAGACGGAATACTGGATACGTGCTCATGAAAGTTATGTAATTATTATTCATTTATGCGCAAGCAGAGCACTCCATGATACACAGGTGGAAGTATTCTTTGAAAAGGGGAAACAAAGGCTAAGTATGTAGCATCTCCATCGCTGTAGGAGTGATTATTTCAAAATGTAAAAAGTGGGACCTCTTCATGTTTTGAAGATATGTGGATATTCGGGGTCATTGCAGCCATGTGCTAACCGTGAACTGGTCTATTGATTTGGGCAGACTATTTCATTGGAGGGAGGCATGTGGAGGCGCATATACATGCAGTGTAAGCGTATTCCATACAATGTAATGTTTAAAGAAATAGTTGAGTTCTGGGGAGAGGTGAATAATAGTTTGCGAACGTTTACATTGTTACCATGCATTGATTGTGGAAGAACATCGGAGAAAAAATGTTCCCTGAAAAGCATGGCTCTTCGAATGCCTTCATATTCTAAATGTGACATGTAACAGCTTAAAGCCCAAGTCCACTCCAAAAATAACTTACTTTCAATAGAACCAGAGAAATCAGACAAACCAATAAAAAGAAGTTTGAGCAAAATCGGATAACTAATAAGAAAGTTATGAATTTTTAATGACATGAAAAACTTTGAAAATCACTACACAAATTGGCAACTCACTCATGAGTCTATGACGTATGGTCCTCACTATCCACTTATTATTTTCTTTATATTGATAATATAAATTTCCTATTTTCACCCTAAAAATCTTATTTCTTCACACCAGTATCCAAGTTAGATTTTTAGTAATATGTTTTTGTGTGGATGCACAAATAAAAAGTAATTTTTGTCTGGTTAAATCATGAAAAATTGAATTTTGATAAACTATTTATATAAAAATCAATAATTATGAATATACAATATTCAGAAAATAGTATCAATTTTTCAAAATTCATAAAAGTTTTTGGGAAATGTCATGCACGCAATATGATACAAATCATATAACCTGGGCAAAGGCATGGGGAAATCAAGATTTGGGGGATAAAAAGGGAAATTAATGGGATTAAACTATGTAAAGCAATTGATAAGTTGTGAGGACATGACGTCACAAACTGATAACCATCTTGGCAATTTGTGTTGTGAATCTCATTGTTTCATAGTTTTACATACTTTTTCAAAAATTCATAACTTTCTTATTAGTTATTCGATTTTGCTCAAACTTTTTTTGATTGGTTTGTCTGATTTTTCTGCTTTTATTGAAAGTTAATTATTTTTCGAGTGGACTTGTCCTTTAAGGCTAACCTCCAGTAGTGGTAAAAAAAAGAAAATTATTTCTCACAGAATCAAACGAAACTTACACTGAATGTTCAAGATTACAAATAAATGACATGTGCCAAACAATTTTGGAAGAAAATGTATACTGGCTGAGTAATGAGCATAGAAAGACAAGGAATCAAGGTAGTACCAACCCCGACAACATGCGTGTTGTCCCATACACAGCTTTCTGTGTATGTGCTTGTTACTTTACCAAGACTCGGTCAAATTTATTATGATTTTGATGACTCCAGAACCTTGCAGTGCACACCAATACTTACATGCTACATGATCAACTGTTTCTGATCCTTTCCACACCTTTTCTTTCACAATGCAATCGCATTACCAGTACTAAAGTTTAGCTTTAAACATGAGAACCTCATTGTTATGCCTCATTTTGTGTGTAGTCCCATATACATCATTATGTGTACAGTGCTTGTTACTTTTACCAAGACTGCGCCAAATTGTTTATCATTTGGATGATTCCAGAACCCTGCAGTACACACACATACGTATGCTACATGGTCAACTTTTTTCTGAGCGATTCCACATCATTTCTGTCACAATGCAATCGCATGACCAGAACTCAACCATCCCGTCAACTATATCTTGAGGTTAACTGAAAGAGCGAAATAAAGAGGACCACAGCATAAATGATATGCTTGTGTCGGCTCCGAAGGATAATGGTATAGTACCCCCCAACGGAAATTTAAATGATCAACACTAGGAATTAAGTACATGGGCTTTGCACAAAAGATGGCAGATTTCCTTGACTAACTCTAGCTAAAAAGGTATTCCAGGGTATTATGCGCATTCCAATTCTAGTTTTGGATCGCTCTTAATTGTTTAGAATGCAGCGACGCGTCATATACTATTATAATACTTCCAGAATCATGATATACGTACTCTATAACGCAGAGGTAATGTAAGGTACGAGCATGTATAGTCCTTTCTCTCAATGTCTTGTGGCTGTCGCGTCCAAACCTATTTGTCGAATAGTGCATGTATTCGACGAGCATGTGATGTGTTGATCTTCTGAGACATGTAATTATAATGGAATTAGCTTTTAATAACTAACTACGCATTTGTAATGACTAACTATCAGAAGTTCAACTAGTTGGACCATGACGGCAATATCCAATAATACACACATTCAGTTCATACATTAATTGTGTATGCATTTACAATGTCTACGCTCCGGCCTACCTTTGTCAATATTAAGAATAATAGTAAGAAGTCACATGAGCACGCACAATCCGGGGGGGTCGATTTCGTCAAGGTAGGATGCATGTTGTGAATAAGTACATACATTGCAGGAAACTAGAAAAATGAAATATGTTATTTGGGTTACCAGGGCCTCAACTAGCTTATAAACATTTGGAATTAATCGCAACTTATTTGCGACTGATATCGATCGCAATGATGTACATACAAGAGAGGGGACTGCAAACTTGCGAGTGATTAGAGGACTTACGATTGATTCGGACCAATCGCAACATTTTATAAAAACAGGGCCCTGGATTGAATGCTATATTCATGTAACTTTAACAGAAGTAGGTTTCTATATCATACTACTCAAAAATCATTCCTCCATGGCAACCCTCTCTCTCTCTCTCTCTCTTTCCCTCTCTCTCTCTATGTGTCTCTTTCCCTCTCTCTCTCTGTTTCTATCTCTCTTTCTCTTTCCTTCTCTCTCTTTATGTTTCTCTCTCTCTCTCTTTCCCTCTCTCTTTCTCTCTCTCTCTCTCTTTTTCCCTCACTCCTCTCTCTCTCTCTCTCTCTCTCCTTCTCTTTCGCTGTTTCTCTCTCTCTCTGTCACTTTCACTCTCTCTCTCTCTTTCCCTCACTCTCTCTCTCTCTCTCTCTCTATTTCCCTCCCTCCTCTCTCTCTCTCTCTCTCTCTCTCCCTTTACCCCCTCTTTTGTCTCTCTCTCTCTGTCTGTCTCCTTCTTTTTCCCTCTTTCTCTGTTTGTTACTCCCTCACTCCTTTTTTCTTCATGAACCATTCTCATCTTGTCCTCCTGCTACTGTTCTTATTTGTTTTTGTTTCGTTTTTTTTTTTTATCTGTAATTTTTTCATTTATTCCGTAATTTCCCCAAAATTAAGTTGTGAATGGATGAAGTTTAACTAATTATTGTGCGAACCTTCACCTAACAAGCATTGCTTCAAAGTAGGTTCGTATTTCATTTCCTGTAACAAAATAATTTCGCATTCCAAGACACACAAAAACAGTGTCAATGATATTTCAATGCTAATTGTCTGTTACATCATTGCGTTTAATATCATCTGAGCTATAAAGCCAAGCAATCATGTGTTTTATGAAGAAGGAAAAATGATCACGTGATTGGAGCTGAGACTGTTAATCTCTTTTACCAATATCACCCACTTTAGATGGCGTGAGCAAAATAATGATAAAGCAAAACGCACAGAAAACGTAGCCAAAGAAGAATCCTCATATATTCTATGTATTTTCCTCTATATAGCTTCTCCTGAAGTGATCTCACAAAGGTTATGATTTGTGATATTTTGTTGGTCTTTGTTTGTTGGTGTTTTGTTTTAGGGATTGTTTTTGTTGTTATATTATTGATTCGTTATTTTTGTTGTTGTTTTGCTGTTGCTTTTGTTAAAGGGATAGTTGAGTTCTGTTTTCAGACCGCAAATGCCTTCAAAGTGCATGGTTATTGCTCTTATTCTTATCTGTGAAATTTCTAGTGCCCTTTTAAAACCTAAAGTTGCTATGAAGGTAATTTTAGACCCCAAAATGTGTGAAATTTCAGCCATCTTTGAACCGATTTTGATCAAACAACAATTGTATGTCCTTTCAAATTTGACACTCAGTTTTTCATTTTATCACGAACAATTATTTTGTGTAGAACCCTCTGCAACAGAACTCAATTATCCCTTTAACGTGCTATCTCCGGATTCTATCACTATTTACGCTGTTTGATAATTAAAGCGCATCAATGAAGCACTACCATCTCAAAGAATAATACTATTGGATTTGTATATCTGTCAAGCAAGAGTTAGTAACTAGTGCCTCTTTCAGTCAACACAATATCAAAGATATCACAGTAAGGCTATAAAATTTTATTTCATGCATATATTTATTTTAATACTTCAATATGGCCTCTCTCCAACAAATTGCAACTTGACTTCTTTTGACAATATCTTCATACACATTTATTGCTTGGCCATCCTAATGTTAATTGTTTCAAGTTTGAAGTTTGGATTTTTATTTATTCCACATTTTACATAGAAAATCAGTTCATATTATTTTTTCTTTCTTTTTTAACAGGCGTATATTATTATAAGAGTAGATTTCACACAAGAAAACAAAAATAAAGATTTCAAATCAAATATAATGTACGGAAAATAAGTACGAAATTTCGAAATATGTAGAAATAACAGGAAAGGTAGAACAATGTAAAATGTGGGGAGCCTAAATAAAAGGCATACCTTGTATGTGAATAGGTTCGCGTACTGTGTAACACAATGTAGTAGTATTGTAGTAAGATTTCCTGCATTATGTGGGAATTTCATAAAGTTATGCTTATTTTTGATATTCATGAAATCCAAATTGCGATCCTGATGTATTACGTGAAACATAATTTAGCACCTCGTAATGTAATACATTTATTTCAGTATAATGAAGATTGCCATCAATATATACCCGTTCCCACTCTAAATTCCATTTTCCATTAGCACTCAATCAGTCAACTCTTGTTGCATTTAAATATGCTGGTCCTCGCATATGGAATTCTAATGTAATTTCCAGCACTAATATTAATTCATTCAAAACCAAACTCAAACGTTCAATAATAACTACCTATGCCAAATAAACATGTGATTTCATCTCTCCTCCCTACGTTTTCTTATTTCACCTTTTCCTATGTTCCCTTCCCTGTATGTTTAGTGCTTAATGTTTGATATTTTTTTTAAAGTTTGTTTTGTATCTCATGTTTATTCTATGTTTATTTCTTTATGTTTTGGAGGCCCCATTAATCAAGCCTTGGCTTTAAAGGTACTATGTCCTATTTGCAGGCCAAAAAAATGAAAAGGTTAAATTCCAACGGCATTTGAAAGATAATAATAATTTAGAACTTCCCTAAAAAAAAGGGGGGGTAGAAATGTCTTTAAGTGGAAAAATAACGACTATTAGTTGTCGAATCGAATTAAGAGCTATAGAGCCAGTAATTAATAGTCTAATTTTCAGACCATTGTACCGAAAGGTCGTACGTTTATGCTGCGCAAAGATTCAATCAGTTTAATTTTGGCCATTACAAGAAGTGGGTTATTGATGTACATGTTATGTAGACAAATGCTCATGTACCCTTTACAGCTCATTTTATGTATGTTATTACCGAAGAAGAAAAAAAGCCAGTCAGTCACTCATCAGTGTCTGACAGTGAAGTCGAGCAAGTAAACGCGTTTCCTTGCATAATTTGAATATTAGGACACTGCTAACGTTTAAATTTCACAGATAAGACATACATGATATCTACATAATTCCTGCAAAGTTCTACTGAATTTGATGTTGGCTGCAAAAGGGACATAGTATCTTTAAGGAGCACTGTGATCATTTACATTATATCAATATTGTTCATACATGCATGATTTGTATACTTGTTTCATTTTAGATGGTTTAATAAAACGAATTGAAAATTGAAATGAGTTTTTGTAAGACGTGATATTTTTAAATGTTACATAGATATCGCGTTGAATAGAATCGCCGGGTAAAAATAAAAGCACCTGTCGCTTCAACATTTTACAAGTAATAAAACCAATGAACTAAAACTAACTCATTTCCCGCGTTATCTTTGTAACGTTCGGAAAATGCTACGTGTTACCACACACAAACAAATACAACAGGATTTGACTGTTCTGTTACAGAATTTGTATTACAAAAAACAAACATTGTTACTTTTCCAAGAAGGACTTAAATTGTGATTAGCAAATAATACATATCAAAACGTGTCTCGTACAAGTACATTTACTTGTATATACAAACATTAGAGTTGTATCCTTTTAATGCATTTCATGTTTTACAAAAAAACGAATTTAAATTTCCATTTTTTTACAAATTATTGTGGCAAAGGCACAGCAAAATATGAGGTTAAACTTACACTAGATTCAATGAAAGAAGTCAACTTTGACTGAACGCCCAAAATACATCCAACAACAACAGTCAGGACATAGGGAGCAGTAGAGAAATACAGTTTACATCGCCAGAATGTTTGTAGTTGAATGGCTGAACGAATGTCACCAACAATGTTTATAGACAAGCTCTCCTTTAATGAGTACCAGTGGCGTAGCTGCAATTGGGCACATGGGGGCTTGTACCTACCCCCAATCGGAAGGCAAATATAATCTTATATATGTATGTATAAACACAGAAGAAAAGATAAACATATAGAAAAGAGAAGAGAGAAAAGAAGAAAATGGCTAGGAAACAAATAATAACACCTCTCTAATCAGTGGCATTAACAATTTCCATTCAATTTAATGAGCATGACCGACCGATGCCCCCAAGATGTCAGGGCCCCTTCACTGTGCGGACGTACGATATGCTTTTGATCAGTACGTCCCTCGAGACACAACCTACGTCATCATGGTGTCCACATTGTTCATGTTGATGAAGATGGAAAAGAAGTCCATGATCTGCATCTCATGAAGTGAAAATATCCAACATATCCTCTGTGATGTAGTTCCTCAAACACTCCATAGAATATTTCCATAGATGCTCCTGCTTCCAGCGGTCACTGGTGGAGTAGAACAAACAAACCATTTTATTAATAACAATGAAACTGAAAATAATAATGGCCTCTTATATAGCACTCATGACCGTCCCGCAGTGAAGTTCAAGACGCTTAGACATTTTCATCCTGGGGGTGTTTCATAAAGCTGTGCGTAAAGTTACGCATGACTTTACGAACGACTTGAAAATGAAGAGCTAAATGGGATTGTCAAATCCTTTTAATTGCATAAGCTTTAGTTGAAATATGCAGATGTAGATTAACCATATCATTATTGACAAAACATTTAATGCAAATTGTATTTTTGGCTTCAATTTAATTGAGATTATGGGAAAATACAGTCGTACTTTGTTAAAATGCCGGGCATCCCATTCGCCTATTCATATTCAAATCACTTCTAAAGTCATTCGTAACTTTACGCACAGCTTTATGAAACACCCCCGCTGGTATCTCTTTGGTTATATTAAGGAGCTGCAAAGGTAACTAGGGCTCAAGCATGTCAGGTACCCATTTATACACACGGGCGAAGAGTGGCAAATCTAAATGAATGTCTGGCCAAAGGGCCTTTATACTAGTACTGGGCGGGGATTTGATCCCGTACCTTGTACTCTACAGTCCGGTGTCATTATAAACTACACCACAAAACATGGGATCCGTTTCACAAAGCTTTTTCAATGACAAATGACACAAATCAGTGACCAATCTGCTGATAACCAATCAGAAGCAAGGATTTCACTAGCTTATAGCAAAAACTGTCATTTGTCACTGATGACAAATTTCGTGAAATGGGGCCCTGTTCATTACGCATGGAAATCTCTTCTTAAATGTATTGGTATATATTATTCCACTCACACAATTAATATTGATTAATTCAAGTTAGAAAAAAACATTTCTATTTTATAATTATTCATTTCATTCGCATAGAGATAGTGATCTCATAATATTATTATTTTTAAATCATAACTCTTTTATTATTAGTCCGATTGGGTACAGACTTTCGCCATGCTATTTCTCCTACTTTCTACAACGATACAAAATGATCTCATTACAAAGGTTGATTGCCCTTTAACTTCTAAATACTCGAAACATCTCCATAGGGAGCCTTACCGGGGTAGTGACGTCAGACTGTGTGGTTTCGAGTTTTCAAAGTAGAGCGCAGTCTTGCCGTCGTATGTCGGGTTGGCAGCAGCGTGAAGGGTGGTCAGTGCACCCTTAAAAGGATTACGTAAGAAATCTGGCGGGAAGATTACAGAACATCGAAATATGGAAGTGGTAATTCTGCCAATGCTAAATCTTCTTCTTTATTTTGTAAAGTTTATACATACTGTATTATCCGCACATACCGGGTATTTTAAGTAGAACTGCAACATAATTACAATCACTAAGTTTGGCGGAAAATCGTAATAGCCTATATTTAGTTATTCTGTTCGACAATTTGTACTGTTGACTCTCAAATTGAATTATGCCTGCTCGTGTATTCTGTTTGTGTATGAAAGAACGTTAAAGAGACAATTTAAATCGGAGCAATGGATGCCACAAATACTTGCAGTCATATTAATACATTATATTCAAATATATACCCACATGTATATTTATATTTATCTTACAACGCCCAATTAGTAAGAAAGAGAGAGAGAGAGGGGGGGGGGTAAAAGCTAGATCTAGTTAACTTAATTTAAGTGTAACAACTTTAATCCTAACACAATCCTAGGAAATTCAAGAGGCTGGTGGGGCGTTTTGCTACTCGCAATCAATCTTGCAACGCCCCATTGGACTTATACACACATATATATATATATATATATATATATATATATATATACTTTATCAGGCAACACAAATGAGCTATCACCTTGCAAGATAAGCCAGTTCATAGTTGCAGTCTGAGAATGAGCAGATAAAGGTCATTGCAGACCAAATTGTGAAATACACGGAGACGGAATACTGGATACGTGCTCATGAAAGTTATGAAATCATTATTCATGTGTGCACAAGCCCTGCCCCCCCCCCCCCCCCATGATACACGGGTGGGAGTATTCTTTGAAGGGGGGGGGGGGGCAAAGGCTATTTATGTACCTCCTTCATCGCTGTATAGGAGTGATTATTTCAAACTGTACAAAGTGGGATCTCTTCATATTTTGAAGATCTGTGGATATTCGAGGTCATTCGAGACATGTGAACTGGTCTATTGGAAAACCAAACTTACGTATGGACATGCCCAATCTGGCAAACAAGCTGGTCATCATTGGAATTCGCTGTCCCTCTCTCTGCACGAGCTCTGTCTCCACGATACCTGGGTGCACGGAAAAGATCCCAATTCCAGATCCTTCTAGGCGTCTCTCCAAAGCAAGCATCTGCATGATCTGGGGAGTGTTTCACAAAGACTAAGATCGACTTAAAGTTGGACTTAACTATGGCAGGCCATTCATGCCTATGATTGCTCTCACCAAAATGATCGTTAGATAGTACTTATTTCCTTCAATAATGAATTTATCAAACAATGTAAATTCTGAAGATTTGTGACCACGATGTATACATCCTTTGAGAGACCAATGTCAGTAAATGGTGAGGGCAACCAGTGGCATGAACGGCCTGCCATAGTTCAACTTGAAGTCGATCTCAGTCTTTGTGAAGCCCCCCCCCCCCCCCTGAACATGTGAACAAAGCGTTAGACGACAAAAAATCCAGTAAATACATTGAATAATTTCACTGTATTTATTTGAATGTCTGTTATTGTAAATTTCCAATTTGCATTAGCAGATTTAAGATTATACGCCCCCAAAATCAAAAGGACATCGAAGTTATGATGATTTTTTTTTTTAATTACTATTCTTCAATAAAAAGGCGAAGAAAGGACAACATATTAGGGTTAATCATGTACGTTGAAAAGCTCTGCCAGAATGAAGCGTGATGTTAAAGCCATAGGCCTACAAATTTCAAAAATATCAATATGGGTTTTGGAAAATCGTGTCCTTAAAAGTCGGCACCGTCATTAACACGGCATTACCATCATCAATACTACCACCATTATCATCAACATCATCATCATCATAAAAAATAACGACAACATCTCCATTAACGTGATCATTATAATTTATACAATTGTTTTTTAAATTATACATGCATAGAATAGATTGTAGTTTTGTTCTCAGAATTGGTCCCATGTATATTCCCTCCATTCAATCTTGCAACTTGATATGCCATGGAAGCGATAAGTGTGATATGAGCTTTTGAACCATTAATTGTCACGATTGTTACAAGGAAAAAGAATTTCGATATTGTTCAGTCTTTATCGTCGCCGTAATGTAATCCTTGTATCTTTTACAAATATTTATGACAACAAACGCTAACCTGATACAACTTTGTATTTGAGTAAATCGTAGTTTTGTTCTCATGTGTTCCCTGTATATCCTCTTCATTCCATCTTGCGAATCGGTACGCCATAGAAGCGACGAGAACAACACGGCTGTTGGGTCCAGACCTCTTTAACACCGGAAGTAAATGCAGAATCAGCAGGAAGTGGGACAGGTAATTGACCTGGAAGTGAATCTCGAGTCCATCCACGCTCGGTTCTTTTCAAATGAAAACAAAATAAAAAACTCGTTACATAGAAACAGTGTAGGTCGGTATATCAAAATGTTAGGGAATCATTGATACGGTGCACCGGAAGTAATTGCAGAATCAATAGGAAGTGGGAAAGGTAGTTGACCTGGAAGTGAATCTCAAGTTCATTCACGCTCGGTTTTTTTCAAAGGGAAAACAGATAAGGAACTCGTCACATAGAAACAGTGTAGGTAGGTGTATCAACATGTTAGGGAATCATTGATACGGTGCACCGGAAGTAATTGCAGAATCAACGGGAAGTGGGAGAGATAATTGACCTGGAAGTGAATCTCGAGCCCATCCACGCTCGGTTCTTTTCAAATGAAAACAATATAAAGAAATTGTTACATAGAAAAGTGTAGGTCGGTTGGTATATCAAAATGTTAGGGAATCTTACTGTAGTTGTAAATAACGGTGTAATTGCGTATACATAAATTTTAGTGGTGGATATTTTATCTGACTGCTAAGAAAGCATAAATGCTTGTTAGTAAGCAACCAGGGAACCGACGGCTTTTGGTCCAATCGAGGGACCTGGTAATGAGGATTAATGCCTTACCAAAGGGCACTAGCGCATCGACTTGGTTTCGAACCCGGGTCACCGGATTACCGGGCCGATTACGAGACCACTGCTCTACCAACTGAGCTATCGCGCATCCATACATAGGGTGCGTTTATTGACCAAATCTTTGGCTAGAATCAGGTTTCTCAAACGTCTTTTAGGCAAATTTAGAAGGTGATAAACGCAAAGCCTTTTTTAAAGGTCTTTAGATAGATATCTAAAGACGCAAAAAGGTGTGTTTTGAATGTGACATACAGCCAGAATCACGTTTCTGAGAAATGATAACCGCAAAGCTGTTTTGAACCCCACATACAAATCGGACCTTCCCATGTTAATTTCCGGTTCGGAGGCTATCCCACCATGTGTTGTGTACAAGCATGTGTGTGTAGTTGACCTCCGAGAAACTGTCTGCTTCCCGGGTCCAACGGCGCAAAACAGCTGCGCAGACACAAGGCCTTTATTTTGAATCGTGAAGAGACGATAAACGCGACATCCCGCAAATCACTTTCGTATAGTGGGGTTCGATAGTGGGGTATGATAGTGGGGTACGATATGTACATATCTAGTGGAAAGACCTAAAAAAACGCACCAGCTTGACTCCCAATTAAACCCCGACGAACCCACCCTACCCCTCCCCCCGAGAAAACTCTTATTATCTCAAGATTGCATTTGAGAAAAAAAAACACCATGTCGTATTGCTAATAGAAGTCATATTCGCATTACGTATTATGACATAATATTATTATGTTCGACCATTTTAAAGGGGACACACCAAAGCGACCGAAAAATTATTTGTGGAAATCTTTACAATCATGCTGAACATTGAAGAAACATGATTCATTCTTCATGAGTCATATTAAAGCTACAAAAAGAAAAAAAGATAGCCACGATGCTCCCGAATAGACCTTGTCTGAGGCTTTTGATAAATTTACTATGAAAAGGTTAAAGGTAATACAAAGTTTTGGGAAATTTTGAAAATTGGGTGGATAGTGAAATCTTTACAATTTTGATATATTTGGATGCCCCTGTGTATGTATTATAAGCACTAAAAAAAGTAGCCCCTAAAACACTTCTGTTTTTGAGAAAAATTGAATATAAAAATTTACCGGTGCTCCCGGTAAATTTTGATAAATTTCAAATAGCGCCTATGGCCGTACAATCGTAGCTGGGACCATGAAAATATCAGAATATGTAGTTGGGATATATAATTTCCTAACGGGAATTGCTAATCGGTCGATTTCAGTCAAGAAACATTGTTTCATAGCTAAATTAATATCTTGACCTTGAGAGGGAGCTATACAACATCAAGAGTTTATTATTTATAATTTCATAACTATAGACTCGATTTCAACCGCGACAACGATCAATGAATATTGTAGGAACGCATATGCTTCTAATATGTTAATTTGAACTAAATTCATGACCCCATACCAAAACTTTGTAATACCTTTAAGCAGAGAAATTGCATAATTTATCGTTATCATGATGTTAGGAAAGCTGTTAGTGTAGTACTAATAAATATACATTACCATCGGGTCCGAAAGCCATGCCAGCATTACATACCAGAGCATGCAAGGGTAATCCTCTGGCTTTGAATGACTCTGCAAAGTTCGTTGTACTCGCTAGTGACCCGAGGTCAAGGTTCATGTATACAAGGTCAAGTTCTTCGACCTGATCGGTGTAATATAAAGTTGAACGAGATTAATTTTGAAGTACAACATGTTATCTGCAATTAGTGTAGGTTTTGTCTGAAAATGTGAATATTTACAACCATAATTGCAGAAATGGACAGCTTAAAATTGTGATTTTCTGTCGTAAAAGACAAAACACGAGTCATGGGGAAATTTAGTCAAAAAAGCTAATCCTAATTTTGTATTAAAATATTTCTTCCTTTCCTCACTGGAAAAGAACGTGTGTTGTGGGGGGGGGGGGGTGGGAGACTAACTTACACAGATGAAAGTGTATAAAGATAGCAATGGAGTAGAATTAAAGTCACATAAACTGCTAACAGTTAAACATAGCTATCATACGTACGTTTAAGAAAAAAATGTTAATCCTTGTTAGGCTCAATATTGCATCAATATTTTATTCCTAAATCAAATAATTGTTTATTTCCATCATAAAATAAAAATAAACATATCATGAAGTAATATAGTTGAAATGTATAAAGGAGGGAAAATTCCCTAAAAGCACGGGGCTTGTGGGGGGGGGGGGGGGGTCGCCATAACAAAAGGGAATGGATCAAAACATTATTTAATAATTTTCATCAACATGAAATACCTATAAAGATATCTTGTATTAAAAAATAATTGCATTGATTGTGTTATTTCTTTGTGTAGAAAATTTCATCCATCCTGATGATACGCATACCTGACTTTTCACCTTTGACCTTCCTTTCACTTCCTGCTCCTCATCATGTTCTTGTTTTATTCGATCGATTGCCTACATGAAAACAACAACTACGGGGTTAATAAAAGAATCGCATATTTGACAATAAGAGCTCGTTTTTATGAGATCTTCTACTACACATGAAAGATGAAATTATCCGTTGAAGATCTTTATGTAATTGATCCATATAATAGTGCCCTGCCAGAATCGTTCCTGCTTCAGTTGCTTTTCTTCAAAATCTTTGCTTAATACACATTTCTCTTTTTACTAGCGTTACATGGACACCATATTCATATAGCATTACAGAAACTTTGGTTTCATAATATTGGATCACCATATAGCTTGATCGTTATGAAGATAGTTGGCTATGCTTTTTATGCTAAACTCAATTTGAAACAAACATTGTAACAGTTGATAGGAGACATAGTTTCTCACTTCTGTTATGTCACAAACATTGCCCCAACTTTCTGGAAGGACCCCCATATACTCACCTCAAGAGCTTTTGTCTCCGATCTGCAGGCAAGTATCACCTTAGCTCCAATTTGAGCCAGGGATTTCGCCGTCTCATAACCAATTCCTGAACAAAGAATAGAAGCAATAGGAGAAATGTATTTTTTCATCGGTTGCAGCAAACTTCAGGAAGATACTACCTACTATTGTGGAGACCAGGCGCGGATCCAGGATTTCTTAGGGGAGGGGGGCCCGAATTTTTTTCAAATTTTTGCTCCCGAAAATTTGAAAATCGCGCCGGCCGAAAAGTCGCCAGTGGGGGGGGGGGGGGGGGGGGGTAGTGAGCAAATTTGTTGCCTCCCCCCCCCCCTGGATCCGCCACTGGTGGAGACTGCTTCATCTGTTGACCGATTGAATATACATGTGAAGTCCCATTTTATGTCGTTAAAGGATATTGGATTTTATTGACTTTTGTTCTAAGTGATGTTAATGTTAAGCGATCCAAACATTACTTGTGGACAATTTAATGTGTTAAACCCTTTCTAACTGCAAGGAAAACGCGCTATATCAATAAACCGTTCGGGTTGGATCGGAACATTGTAAGAAGCACTCATAGCGATGTCGGTAAAATAAAATACACTGCAGTTAAACATGACAGAAGATAAATTGGAGTATTCTCTTAAAGTTAATACAAAGTTTTGGGAAATTTTGAAAATTGAGTGGATAGTGAATCTTTACGATTTGGATATATTTGGATGCCCCTGTGGATGTATTATAAGCACTAGAAAATTCAGCCCTTAAAACACTTCTGTTTTCGAGAAAAATTGAATATAAAAATTTACCAGTGCTCCCGGTAAATGTTGATAAATTTCAAATAGCGCCTACGGCCGTGCAAAGGTAGCTGCGACCATGAAAATCTCAGAATATGTAGTTGTGATATATAATTTCCAAACGAGAATAGCTAATCGGTCGATTTTTGTCAAGAAACATTGTTTTATAGCTTAATTAATATCTTGACCTTGAGAGGGAGCTATACAGCATAAAGAGTTTATTATTTACAATTTCATAATTTTAGATTCGATTTCAACCGCGTCAACGATCTCTGAATATTGTAAGATCGCATATGCTTCCAATATGTTCATTTGAACCAAGTTCATGACCCAATACCAAAACTTTGTATTACCTTTATCATCTTACTCCTGAATAGTTTGGGTTAGGAATGAAAGAGTCTGATTGTAGGAAAGTGTCCTGAATCATGATAAGTGACCGAAACCATCACATGTGGTTTGTTTATAATATTATCTAGGAATTTCGAATTGAAGATGGTTAGAAATACCATTGGGGAAATTAATATAACAGTAACGACACTACAAATATTTACATTATATTACAATTGCGATATAGCATGTAATTTCGAGAAAATACCCTAAGACAATATAAATGGCCTTATACGTCACCCAATGAAATTTGCTAACATTAAAGGGAGTGTGCCATGACGAGACTGTGTGTCTT
Organism: Strongylocentrotus droebachiensis; assembly: GCA_035222895.1. Lineage (NCBI taxonomy): Eukaryota > Metazoa > Echinodermata > Echinoidea > Camarodonta > Strongylocentrotidae > Strongylocentrotus > Strongylocentrotus droebachiensis. Next base: position 57,285 of record JAVYIG010007323.1, read on the forward strand.
TCCTGTGGGCCTACTCGCCTACGACTACGAACGACGTGGCCGCAGTATTCACGTGCGTGTAACATACGCGAAACCGAAGCGTGAGGAGAACTTCGGTCTGTTTCGCGAACGCTAGCGCGCGCTGACCCAGTTAATCAAGTCCATTCGTTTACGTGCAGTTGTCCAAAAGAAGATGGCGTCAACTAGTATTTCCCATGATACACTCCCTTTAAAATAATGTGTTACGCAATCCGAACATGATATGTATGGGACATGAAATAAGATATCTGCATGCCCTTGATTTGATAGATGCGATCATCAAAACATTAAATAGCAAGAAAGAAGAAATATGGCTAAAGATGAGTAATCAAACCTGCATTAGCACCTGTCACAATGATAACTTTCCCTTTCAGATCCACCTCGGGGAGGTCTGGCTGGGAGCTCAGACTGGAACCCATCTTGGATTAGGTTCAAGTCAGCATTCCTGAGAAAAATAGTCAATGCAAAACCTCAGTATGTCATTCTATCTCATTGAGTAACACAGTTACGGTTCTAGAGGGGCATTTGGGGCTAATGAACCGTCCTTCCTCCCCCAAAACAGAGTAAAGAAAAGAGCTCCCCTTCCATCATGTGAATTATGAATTCAAGAACCTGAGGTCGCCAAAAGCCCCGTAATATATATTCTTTTAATAATCATCATCATCATCGACTTCAGGTAGCGCTGCAAAGCGCTGCTGTGGTCTTCACGAGAGCACGCCATGCAACTCTTTCACCTGCCATTTGTGTTGCACATTTCATTCCTTGTCCAGACACTTTCTTGATGTCATCAGTCCAAGATATTGGTGGACGACCTCTACTTTTTAATAATACTGCTGACAATAAAGGCTCATAAGGATCCAGGAAGGGTCAAAACAACCCCACCCTGTTTTAGTCATAGAATGGAAAAGGGGAAATGAAGAAGATTTAGAAAAAGGCGGATGGGATTTCCTAAATCGAAGGACACCCTCGACCCCCCCCCCCCCCTTCTTTCTGACAACCCTGCATGGATCGATCCACCTTAACCATCACATTCGGATGTGCCTGACAGGAAGGTAACAGTGATAAAAACATATTTGAAGCTACCTACCAGCAACATTATTCCACATTGCATTTCGTCAGACTCGCTACATATTGCAAATTGTGAAACTGCACTTAAAGAGAAAGTCGAGTTCTTGGAAAGGTAAACATCATTTGTGAACGTTTTGGTCTCTTTTATGTTAGTGTGGAAGAGCATCATAGTAAAAATTATATCTTAAAGACCGTCAACACTACTGGGCCAGAAGGGATTAGACCACAAAGCGAGGTCACTGACAGGTGGCTATCTCATTAACTCAGCTCTCAACTAACATAAGCAAAAGAGGATCTTGGGGACCAACAGGCACCGATTGGGGAAGTTTTCTATATAGAGGGAGCTAGTAGCTACAAGTAGGACAGTGGGGCTTTAAAAATATCTTATATTCGAAATATGGACTTTAACAGGTAAAATTTGCTAACCACAATCTCAAGTCACAGTGTAGTCCCATGTACACATATCTGTGTACAAAGCATGTGGTCTTTATCACAATTGGGCAGTTATTATCTTATCATAGTTAACACAAATACATATCTGCTAAACGATCAGCCTTTTCTAATCGCTTCCACACAGCTTCTTTTACAATGTAATCGCATGACCAGAACTTTATCGGTCGTCCGACATTTTTCTTTTTTTCCACCATACCATCAACCGTGTAGGGTTAGAGCATTTCATTCCAACCCTGTCTTTTTTGTAAAACATCAGCTAGACTTGCACATGCTGAAAGTAACCTCCATGAAGAATTTAAAGATATATTTCAATGAAGGCATGTATGAATAGGTGCTGGTAGACGAGCATGACGAGTACACTTAGCCGTAAATCAATCTCCTTTAATAAATGTTCACCACTTTATTTTCTTTCTCGATGTAAGGGGACTTTTAGCATGCATATTGGATGTGATGGTTATTTCACCTGACTGCTAAGAAAGCATACATGCTTGTAAGTAAGCAACCAGACGGACGACGGCTGAAGGTCCTCTCATATCATTCGATTTGTTGATAGTTATTTTTTTAAACGCCATAATGGTACTCTAGAGCTATGCCAGTCTTACTATTGCTATGATGGTAATGCATATTATATTCTATGTAAGCGATAACATGAAGCTTAACGATGCATCTTGTTTTAATATGAAATTGGGATAGTTGAGTTCGTAGTTTAAAACATGAGGATTCTGCAAAACATCAGGCAATATAATTGTTATACATGACTGAGGCATCCCGCGCATGAACTCAATACAGTTCGATTCGCAGGCCTGCACACATATAACGCCTATTCAAACATTTAACACCAAAGCCGAGGCCATATATTGTGAGCATAAAGTCTGCCTGCATTTTTGTAGCCCATTAATGTTATTGCCCATAGAGAGTTGAAACTCTCAATTAGTAGAAATAATAGAAGTAGGAGTAGCAGAGGTAGAATTAGTAGCATATCAGCAGTAGGAGTAGTAGCAGTAGCAGCAGCAGTAGTAATAGTAGTTGTATAAATAGTTGTAGTAGTGGCTGTAGTAGTGGTTGTAGTAGCAGTTGTAGTAGTAGTTGTAGTAGTAGTTGCATCAGTAGTAGTAGAGTAGCAGTAGCAGCAGCAGCAGTAGTAGTAGTTGTATAAATAGTTGTAGTAGTGGCTGTAGTAGTGGCTGTATAGTAGTGGTTGTAGTAGCAGTTGTAGTAGTAGTTGTAGTAGTAGTCGCAACAGTAGTAGCAGAGTAGCAGTAGCAGCAGCAGTAGTAGTAGTAGTAGCAGTAGCAGCAGCAGCAGCAGTAGTAGTAGCAGTAGCAACAGCAGTAGTAGTAGTAGTTGTTGTTGTTGAATCTTTATTGGGTGGCTTGTTTAGCACTACGCTATAATCAGCATGGTCCATTACACAAATTTAGAAACAATACATTTTCGGATATACAAAGTGATCAAATGAAAGACTAATTTTAAATTTCATACTGCAAGTCTGTACATAAATTAAAAAAACATCGTGCGTTGCGCGTTGTCTCTATTTCAAACTGCATAACATTCATCCTATTTCAAACAAGCAAACGGAAAATAATATTTAATCGCTGTTTCCAAAGATTATGATATTCATGGAACCATTTACAAACTCGAAAACTGAATGCACAGTGATAATACATACCCCGTTCATATCGTTGCTGTTGTAAGCACACATCCATCCAATGTAATATTGACTAGCATTATGTTTCGTTGTACGGAGACGGCCTATATAAAATTGGTTTAAAGGTCGGTTTGTGGTTTGCGCAATGGACCTTTGACAAATTAGCACTGTCCTGCTGCTGCTATAACTACTATTAGGACTACTTTTACTACTTCTACTACCACTAAACCCTACTCCTACTTCTACTACTACAAATACTACTTCTACTACTACTACTACTACTACTACCACTTCAACTACTACTACTACTACTACTACTACTACGACTTCGACGTCGACTGCTTTTACTACTACAATCATTACTGTAACTGCTACTACTACTACTACTGCTACTATTACTAAAAGTAGTAGTATTGATATATATAACGTTCCAATTGGATACATCAGTATACATGTAGGCTATGTGTGAATATAGCCTACAATGTGGGAGTAAAACAAATTATTATCCTTTTCTTTTCATGAAGAGTTTAATTAATACGATAATTGTGAAGTCCCTTTAATAAATTGCTATCTAAACTTCCGAACTTAAATTTAGAATGCATGTAAAAAGGAGCTAGTCTCTAAATTTGTATTGTACGATATTGTATCTTTTTCAGAACACGTGGGGCCCTTTTCACAAAGACTCTTTTCAATGACAAATGACAAAATTCAGTAACAAATCTGCTGATAACCAATCAGAAGCAAGTATTTCAGGAGCTTATAACAAAAACTGGCATTTGTCACTGATGACAAGTTTTGTGAAACACCCCCCTGAACGTATTTCCGACCACGGTCCAAAGTCCAGGCTATTATGGTTTCTTTGTCAAGGCAATATATTTATAAAGTAAATATTAAATATCCGTGCTTTGTAAACATAACCTACGCTTGTTATCAACTTGAACTTTCGAGGATCACTCGTGATTTTAAAGTGACTCGGTAACTTTGCCTCAGATTCTGAAACAAAATCCTGGATTTAGCTCATGATGAAATCATAACTATAAACCTTTAGGTCAGTCAGAAATCCCATGACTTATTCAAGCCGATCGCCTGTCTGATTATCAAGATAATAATGATTGTAAACCGAAATTTCATTTTGCGTTTTCCTTGCGGTTTTTATAACACTACAGTCTATTGGGGGAAATAGGTATATGGTAAAATAGGTCACTCAAGGATTAAAAAAAAAAAAAAAATTTGAGGCATTTCATGATTATTTTTAAGCGATTTGTTTTAAGGCTTCAATTTCACACCATATCACAGACACTGATATGGGGTCATGCATCTCAGATTTAACATTGCTAAACGATGCCTTTAAATATACAAGTAGTGTCGATCTTGTCCATGTTTGCAGTTAGGTTTGAACCAGCCCTTGATTGACATTGACCTAGATAATTATAAATGCACTTCATTTCATTAGACTAGCCATTATTTTGGGAGGTCTATTTTGTTTGTTGCTGTTGTTCTTGTTTCTTTTCTTGTTTTGTTTATACATTTGTTGTTGTTGTTTTGTGTTTTTTAGGAAGGGGTTGCATGTTCTTCATTTCCCAACTAAGCAAACTGACATGCAGTGTGTGTGCATAATACAAGTATACCTTAGTGACAGAAACACATGAAATCCATTCAATATTCTCGAGCTTTATTTGTATCATTTTACTAATTAACCATAATGCTTATTTTGGAGCATATTATGTGCACGTAATCACACCCGGATTCGGATATATTAGATATAACAACGCAAATTGGGTTCACTGTAAAATACATTATCCTAGTTTTCATCAACTCCCTATTATTTTGTAGTATATACAAAAGAAATGATTATAACTGGGATGTTAATGTTATTGTTATCAAGTATTTGGTGTCACCTGTGCCTGGGAGGCGTAAAGCGAACTGAATAACGTAAACCCTCGGGTCTCTCCGTCCGGTACAACTGATTGGGGTGTGTGCAGGTGGACCACTACACCGGGGTATCCCCCTACACCTATACGAATATTGTCGTGTTTTTGTTTATATACATGCAAAGGTTGTGACTCTCCTCTACACGGCCGTGGCCTCCATTTAACGTCCTATCTGATTAGAACTGGAATATTATACAAGTATTGACTGCTTTGAGAGGCACGGTTAATACCTCAGTCACACTGTCAAACGGACTTATACCGTCTTCAAACCGACCGATTCTTGGCTATAGAACTAGTGACATATTTGGTCCGCTCTCTTGTCTGTCCGGAGTCGGTCTTGTCGGTGTAAGGTATCAGAATATTTTTGCCGCAGGTGATTTCCGAGTTGTACTGTGACCCTAGACGAAGTCGATAGGCAAAGTGCAGTGTTGAGAACACCAAGGAGCTATAGTTTTATCAGCGACCGTGACCGTATCCATCTCTCTCATATTATCTATTTCTCTCTCTCTCTCTCTCCCTCTCTCTCGCTTATTATATGAACATAATATATCAGACTTTTAAGACATATTAATGTAATCTTAATTTATTTGTGCAGATGACTAATGTGTTGGAATGGAAACATGAAATTCATCCTATCCGACTTTGACTCCGTGCGCTCCTTATATAATTGGGGTTCTATATTATTATATCCTTTATTATAAGATGATGAAGCGGATCCTAATCAAATGAGTGGTTGAGAGCGAACACGTGACCAGGCATTTATTTTGCCTGACACGTAATTTTACTAATGACCTGTCATTAGTAAAATCATGTTATAAAAAAATTATTTTATAAAACAACTTAAACATTATCTTATAAAACAAATTAAACATTATCTTATAAAACAAATAAAACATCATCTTATAAAACAAATAATACACATCATTTTATTCAGGCATATTACCCCCACAAGGTACCTTCGAAACAGTCCAAACACCCTCGGCTATCGCCTCGGGCGTGTTAGACTGTTCTAAAGGTAACTTGTGTGGGTAATTCTTACTAATGCCCTCACTGCTGTGTATTATTTGTATATTAATACGATTGTAATCTACATAGGCCTAGATGATCAAATTCAATGTAAATAATAATATGAAATGCATTCTTGTCAAATATCAGTCTACGTTTAGTTCATTTAGCATCTCTTCTGTGACATAATCCTTGAGACAGTCAATGGTGTAATTCCATAGGATCTCCTGTTTCGACTCGTCTCTAAAAGAAAAAATGAAAAGAAGAATTTGAAGACGAGGTTTTAAGGGTTAAGCATTAAACATGTAAGTGCGATGGCGGTTTAAACAGTCCGCGTTTCAATGTTGTAAATCTTTTAATCTAATAATTGATATTGTATTTCCTTAAAGCTTATCAACACTGTGGCTAGGAGGGATTAGACCACACAGCGAGGTCACTGACAGGTGGCTATTTCATCAACTCAGCTCTCAAATAACATAAGAAATAGAGGATCATGGGGGACCAACAGGCACCGATCGGGGAAGTTTTCTATATAGAGGAAGCAAGTAGCTACAAGTAGGACAGTGGGGCTTTAAGATCTCCTGTTTCACCTCGTTTCTAAAAGGGAAAATGAAAAGAAGGATTTAAAGACGAGGTTTTAAGGGTTAGGCATTAAACATTAAGTGCGATAGTGGTTTAAACAGTCCGCATTTTAATGTTGTAAATCTTTTAATCTAATAATTGATGTTGTATTTCCCTAAGATCTCCCGTTTCGCCTCGTTTCTAAAAGGGAAAATGAAAAGAAGAGTTTGAAGACGAGGTTTCAAGGGTTGATTAAACCTTACACATTTAAGTGCCAAGGTGGTTTTAAACAGTCCGCGTTTGAATGTTGTTAATCTTTTAATCAAATAATTGATGTTGTATTTCCATAAGATCTCCAGTTTCGCCTCGTTTCTAAAAGGGAAATTTAAAAGAAGAGTTTAGAGAAGAGGTTTTAAGGATTAAACCTTACAAATTTCAGTGCAACATTATATGTTGTAAATCTAATTTTTTTGAACTACGAAAAGATGTCCGGAAAGTTCAAACTGGTTTATGAATGTATGATCAGGATGAACACGAGAAAGGTACAATGATGGAAACTTGTTTTATGGGAAATTAAATATTAGGCGTATTATTTTTAGCATAGTTTAGCATATTTTAGAATATTTCATTACTTGGCTGATCGCTGTGAAAAGACCTGTTTGTTAACAGTAGGAGGATATAGTTTTCTCCCAAATTCCATAGTCATAATCAATATAATGCCTCAGTCACACCTTTGCGTATTAAGCTTGCGTGTTGCTGCGTATTTATGGCGAGCCGTTTCAACAGAATTGAATTCTTGATATCAGGAATTACCATTGCTTTACAACAGAAAATCATTTCGTGATATCAATAATTCATTTCTTGATATTAAGAAATAATGAATAAATGTTAAGACGGCTTGCCATAAATACGCAGCAATACGCAAGCCTAATACGCAAATGTTTGACTGAGGCATTATAAAAGGTATACCTTGGCTGAGCGGTGAGACTCTGTGGTTTCGAGCTCTCGAAGTACAGCGCTGTCTTCCCATCATATACCGGGTTTGCCGCGGCGTGAAGTCCCGTCAACGCTCCGTCGAAAGGATTTCTCATCATTCCTATAGTGTATAAAGTATCAGAAAAATTTCTGCAAAATAACCAGACAGTTTTACCTGATACGTAAGCACTGTAATTTGCTGAATAACGGAAAAGAAATCATCGACTCTAAACCTAAAATTTAATTTTCCCTCTCCAAAGAAGCATCAACCCCTTGAAAAATAAATCCTCGGCCATTAAATTAACATGTTTATATGTTCGTATTAAATGATATCACATTTTGTTCCAAAATCAGATCGATTTACCACTATCAAATATGTATCCGTTTCATGAGCATGTATCCAGTATTTATATTTTGTCTCCGTGTTTTCACAATTTTTTCTGCAATGACTTTTATCTGCTCATGCTCAGACTGCAACTATGAACTGGCTTATCATCAAACATCGACGATTTTTGTTTTCTTTTTCTTTCCAGTATGGATTTTTCCAGGAGTGTAAATTGTAATTTTTAACATTTGAATGGGCCTAAAGAGTGGCATACTTAATGACTTAGTCGCCCACAGGAAGAACTTGTTACTTCGTGTGACTGGCTGGTCTTCCCTTGAGTTGAACTCTGTAGCAACGACCCCAGGATGAACAGAAAACAAACTGACCTTTGACCCCGTCAATCTTCTCGCTAGAGAAAACATCTGCATAATCTATGGAAGAAAAACAGTTGAAAAAACTCTTCGAAAATCAACCAAAGGCAATACATTGTATTTCAAAAGACTTGAGCGCCACCTATTGTAATTGATGTGCGCACACCACCATGGCGAAATCCCGATATAGTTTCTAGGTAATACAATATGCCCGGTATTGAAATTAATTTCTTGACAATCCTTGTAATATATACATTTGCATCCATGATAATGCATCAACACGTCGCTCCAAAAATTCACGGATATTCGACAAAATTGTATAGGCCCGAAATAAATTATTTTCAAGTCTCTCATAATGTAAGTCGTTGGAGACTTGAACATAATTTATTTAGCGCCCTGTCAAAATGTTGTCAAGTATGTGATTGACAATAGCTTGTATTCGTTAACATGAGAAAGGTGTCGAATTCCAAATGAGAGCCCATTTATATATGCGCGTTTCAACAATCCATGACACTCGCCTGGTATAATTTTGTCGTGCTATAAACAGTCATCTTATCTCTCTCGTTGAAGCACTGTATATCATGAGGGTCCCACTTTGCGAAACGATGCATTAACGAGGATATCAGAACGATCCGAGTATCGTTACCTGTCGCCTTCAACACCGGAAGTAAATGCAGGATCAACAGGAAGTGTGACAGATAGTTGACCTGGAAGTGAATCTCGTATCCGTCAGCGGTTGGTTCTGTAAAGGATAATGACCAAAACAAAATACTTATCTATAGGTGAGGATGATTATAATGATAAACATTAACATTTTCATAAACATACATGATTTGATTTAATTTGATTAAATTTGTTTGTATCATCGTTTCAAACCTATAGTTTGTCGCAAATTAAGTGGAATTGATACAATTGTTCCCACTGTATTTATGGAAGAATTAATATAATGGCGGGCATCAAGTGTACAAAGGCCAATACGGTAAGCAATGAACATGATGAAGCTTCAAAAGTGCTTGACAATTTGACAAGACAAAATAAATAACTTTTAAAACGGAACATGCCTTTCTGTAACTTTCTTTCTCCATCGTACACACCCACAAGACATACACATACAAACTACATCTCTTTCCTCTCTTGCTCTCTCTCTCTCTCTCTCTCTCTCTCCCTCTCTCTCTCTCTCTATCTGGCTCTACATGTCTAGTACTCCTCCAATCTGACTTTCTTTTTCCTAGTAGTCGATTGTAACTCTCTCGAATATTCTGTGCCGCGCATTGATATTGAGGAAATTCAATGGTTACTCCCCATGAGAACCTTTTTTACTCAGAATTTGTTGAAAGACCTATAACAAAGATGTTACCGAAAGAACCTCTTAGGGTTCTGAAAAACGGGTCTTTTTCTTGGGGACCATTAAGTTCTGCTGATTTGCAAACATACTTTATTCTTATGATAATAGTAATAATTATGATAATAGTTTTGTTTACCAAGGCATGCCCGGGAAACCTCATTAGCACATAAAGCTGTCTTTCCTGAGAGCCATAAAACTTCACACCAGCACTTGCAAGGTACCCATTTATACCTTGAAGGAGACTTGGCAAAATAATGTCTTGCCAAAAGATCCTCCGTAAACTTGCACTACGCCAATGACAAAGGTCAAAGTAAGTCTTTATCTCGTAAGTAACGTAAGTAGAGCTGCAAAAGAGAGAGAGAGCAAGACGCCCTCTAACACCAAGCCTGGTAGAAATCATCGAAATCGATGGATAGCACCAACAAACTAAACCCAACAACAACAACAACGATTGTGTCGGGCTTTAAAGGTCCTGGCATAGGGATTGTGTCACTGACAGATGGCTATCTCATTAACTCAGCTCTCAACTAACATAAGAAAAAGAGGATCATGGGGGACCAACAGGCACCGATTGGGGAAGTTTTCTATATAGAGGGAGCAAGTAGCAACAAGTAGGACAGTGGGGCTTTAAACCCTAGACGGAAGAATACATCTTGATACATACCATCCGGCCCCCAGCCCATTCCAGCGTTGCATAGGAGCACGTGGAGAGAATATCCCTTAGCCTTGTACTCCTTAGCAAAGATCACAGTACTTTCCAATGACCCGAGGTCAAGGGGCATGAACTCTACATCAAGTTCATCGGCCTGTATAGGTAAAATTGGGAAATTAGTTTTATCATTATTGCGAGTGCTCTCACTTTTTTATATGTCTGTTTCCAATTTCAGGCAATATATTATAATTGTCGGTTGTTTTGCCGAAGAGATATTCTTTGGTTTTGCCTAGATCATGGCATGAATATGTTGTAACTATAAATGTTTCATTGTATGCCCTCTCTCATCATTTCTCTACGACTTGTGCAATTTTGTTTTAAACAAATATTTTAAAATTTTGTTCGTGACACAATCACTTTTGTTGAATATCGTTTACGAAATGTATCGTCAATACAATAACCATATCACCAGAGGGGTATAAGAGAAAGTATTTCTCACCTTGATAATAATCTTGGCATCTTTCTCCGAGGACCTTTCTTGGATGTGTTCCTCTTTCATTCGTTGTATAGCCTGTCAAAGAAATGACATTTTTAAAGAGAACGAATTTGGTAATGATTACTATTAATACGCACATAGTACGTAAAACATCTCCCAAAGGGCACTTCTGTTCTTTGTATTGGTGTATACTTGTAATCTTTAAACTATTATTAAACAAATTGATAGGTTTAATCAATTTGTGCAGACTGAAACGATATATCAATGCAGTAATGAAATACTAATCATGAGTAATGACACACTATTAGTGTTAAAAATCTCGTAATATCGAAGTTATCAAAGTAATTATATCAAGATTATACCTGATTCGCTTTTTCTTCTGAACGGCATGCTAGAATGACCTTTGACCCGAGCTGGGCAAGAGTCTTCGCTGTCTCATAGCCAATTCCTTTAGGTGAGAAGTATGTTTTCATTATTAAAAGAAGCAGGGAAAGATAATGTGGTTTTAAATAGCTACACACCACGGCACGCCATACATTATATCGAGAACATAAGAAAATTCTGCTCACTTCCCGATTTTGTAAAATAATTGATTGACGCCATTTTATTAAACAAAGCGAAACAACAGCAACAACCAATATGTAGGTTTTATTAAATAATATTGTTCTTCTATAGTTAAATCAATTCAAATATCTGCATTGTTAAATTACTTTGTAGTTGTATACTGTACCTCTTCATTAAACATTACAACTTTCATACATGCGTAAAATCTTTTTCCCCCGATACACGTCTTATTTATTCTACTACTCTGCCTTGTATACTTTCAGCGCTTATGGTTTTTATCCGTTCTATGGTATACACGTTTTAACATGTTATGCGAAAATGTGATTTTAAGTAATGCCTTTAACTTACCAGTATTTGCCCCTGTGACTATTGTCGTCTTCCCTTTCAGTTCAATGTCGGGAAGCTGGGGCGGTGTACCAAAGCTTGCCCCCATTCTAAGGGGAAAAGGGGACTCATGGACTGATAGCTAATACCAGTATCCTAAAATGATTTTCACGGGGAAATCTGTAAAAACAATACAAACCAACAAGTTTAGAGCCTAAAACACTTCTACCAATCAAGATATAAATCATTTTATCCACAATATGGGTTGACATCCAGGGGTATATTAGGGAGGACGAGAACATAGAGAGCACACTGATCGACCTTATGTTAAGTTTCATGGGAGAGTGTATTTTTTCCTTCTTAAAATGATACCCCATTTGCGTAGTGAATTCCATATTGCAATACCAGTTCTTACCTGTGCCTTTTTCAACTTTTTACTTTTGACCCTACCACTTATTCTGATGTGTTGCTAATTCCATAGCTGCGAAGCCATAACAAATGTGGTGTCATTTTAAAGAGAGGTAAACGTTTCATTTAATGATACTAAACAAAGCGATTCTTTTCACATGACAAGAGAGGTATAATCAATCAAACTTGAGTTTCCAAACTTGTTATGAAAGGGGTTTATAATAATAGTATGAGTTTGACATAATAGAACAGGCATGTTGGCTTCTCAAAACTATCCTTAATAGATCAATTCAAAGTAAGCTGCAGAGTGCAGATTTGACGATAAATACACAAAAAACAGTCAGCTAACGTATTCAAAGACAAGACATCCTCCTCCGCCCCACACACACTCCCACAAACATATCAACTAATTACACCTCAAATGAGAGTACGATCGAATTACGATCATATCGTAAATAATATTTAGCCTAAACCGTTTTAAATATACACTTTACATTAGACCGTTGAGGTGTATGGAAAACGAAAGAGTAATTTAATATACCTACCTTTGAACTGTAGCGTACGCCTTGTGCAGTTTGGGCTTCAACGTACCTGTGTTTGTTCAACCAAGCTCAAGTTGAGAAGTAATCACAATAATAAAATCAACGAATTGCATGGTGATTGTAGATATTGTTCGTTTGTTCAATATGAACTTTGATCGGGCTTTATCATATTTTCTCTCTTTCTCTCTCTCTCTCTCTCTGTCTCTCTCATTGTCTCTCTCTCTGTCTGTCTCTCTCCATCTCTCTCCCTTTCTCTTGTAATCTATTTTTAGAGGGCGCCTGCTCTCTAAGCGATCAAGTATCTTTTAGTTTCTAATCAGACATGCTGCGAAACTTCGGCATTTTTTTAAAACGATGAATGTAAAGTGTAATGCACTATTATGTATGTATCTAATAACACAGAGCTCAGTGAATACGCGCACGACTTTTGTTGCGTGTATTTGTCATTCGTTTACACGTACACGCAAAACAAGGGGGGAAGTGACTTTTTTGCACCATATCTGAACAAGCCTTTACTGGTCTCAATATTGCAAGAAAGAAGAGTTGCCAAATTGAAGTTTAAAGGTAAAGACCAGTATTGGAAACGCCCCAATTTCAAAAAATGAAATGGAAGCTCTCATTACCAATCATGTGAAAGAATATGTTTTGACTAATACATGATGATAACAAATTTGCCGGGAAACCGCCTACTAATTCATATATTTGGTAAATTTGTTTCTCTCATGGTCTGGTGAGAGATATAGGGTAGTCCCATATACATCTTTCTGTGTATAGTGCTTGTAACTTTACGAAGAATGGGCCAAATTTCTTATCATTTTGATGATTCCAGAACCTTGCCGGTGCTAGATGTTAGATGATCAACCTTTTCTGATCGATTCCACAACGTTTCTTTCACAATGCAATCGCATGACCATTACTGGTCTTTACCTTTAAAGTTTGCAAAACAATAATGGAGAACATTTTTTCGTTATGTTGGAAATGATAGTTATCACGACCGCAAAGACCTGCGAAAAATCAGCCTAACTATAGCATTGTCCATTACGATATGTGCAAACATTACAATGGTGTATTACGTAATCCCAGTCATGAGTTTTGTTGTGGATTAGCATGAATAGGGGTTTCAAGATCTCACTAAATTTGATTTCACGAATGGCTTTGCCACCTTTTTTTTCTTCATTTGTCGACTGCCTATAAAAACCTTCAAATTTGCCGACAGGACAATTTCGTTTGGGTTGAGTTAGATTGGGCTGCGTGTTCTTTAATGAAACCGGGGGCAATTGAAAAGTAAGGAATTGGAATTCCCTGCCCTCAGAAATTGTTGCAGCGCCATCTGTTGGAGCCTTCCGCAGTTGACTGCAGACGGTCGGTGACAGTGGCTAGTCTTCCTCCATCCTATACATAAGCTTGTAAACATTGGTAAATAAAATGTATTATAATGTCAATAGCACTGAAATGGACGCAAATTGCGGTGAACACACGCACGCACATAGTTTGCAAGAATCTTCAAACAACTGAAGGAGGCAGACTTAATCAGAAGAAGAAGAAGATGGGTTGTCATGAAGAATTTGACACGAATAGTGTGTTTACTCGATAACTGGTGTTTCCAATCACCATGCAAGAGTGGACTTCAGTTTTGCGACCGATTGGTCTAATACGTAACTTACACACCCTCCATCGACTTCAGAAAAAAACAATCGATAAGTCCAGAACCTGGCCTATTTAATTTTGATCTCCACCACACCAACGCAATATGCGACCTTCCCTTACTTACCTGCTGCCAGCCGAAGATGACGTTCTCATTAAATCAGGACGCTAATCATTAAATTAGGCTAGGCTGGTGAGCGTATATACTTTTTCTTTATTATGAGTTTGTTTATAACGCCATCTTCGGCGGATCGAACCAAATGAAGGGAATATTATATGAAGCACCGGCCAGATTATGGACTACCAATCCCTAAGAAAAAGTTATCATCATATATTTCCCTCACCTAACGCTCTCCGAGACTGAAAGGCAAGTGATGGAGTTTCGCTGTGTGCGAGTTTTGTACACAATTTAATAGTAATTTCACAACGTCCGGTGTAACCAGGGAGGTGAGACTTAGCGACATATCACGCAGTACAGATGGAAACTGCCGAGAATATGTATTCAAGTTGAAGGGGATGAAAAATAGGGTCCTACTAGTCACTTTTTATTTTTATTTTTTAATCAATTCTTATTTATTTTGAAAACAATTAACATTCAAATAAAGAAGAGTGCACTTGAATAACACAAGACCGATGTTTACCCATGAGGGTATAAGCTCTTAAAGGCACACTGTCATACTTGTAGCTACTTGCTCCCTCTATATAGAAAACTTCCCCAATCGGTGCCTGTTGGTCCCCCATGATCCTCTTTTTATTATGTTAAATGAGAGCTGAGTTAATGAGATAGCCACCTGTCACAGTGACCTCGATGGCTCTCTGTGTGGTCTAATCCCTTCTGGCCCAGTAGTGGTGACGGTCTTTAAATAGAAGGTTCGTTGATTTAAAAAACTAACATTAATGTCATTATTGCAAAGGTGACACTTTGATTGGCCAAGGATATCAAAAGCCAATGCTTGGAAATATTCGAAGTAATGATTATTAACAATTACAAAACGCTTAGATACAGCCCCGACATAGCACCTGAAAAGATTTCCGGTCGCTGCTGAGATATGACGTCACATGTTGAACGTGATGTGCACAAGCAGACGATGTCCCATGACATCTCACACAATTTTAATGCCTGTTTTATCTTTTCTTCAGTTATTTCTCTTACCCTCAGGCGAAATGTTTAATCTATTGCCTCATTCTAAACCCCGTGCATGGTATTATTTTGATGTAAAATGCAAGGATTAAAAAAAAAAGGAATCCGTCACTTTTAAACAAAATAAGAGGCCATTGTATTTTCAGCTGCATACACCGCGCGGCACGTTCGGCGTTTCAAGAGGGAACAAATGACGTCCATGCTTTCATTCCGGAGGTTTTTTAATTTGAAAGTGTGGTTTCTTTGATTGTTTATTAACCCCTATCCTGTGTTTTTACAAACAAAAGAATTTAGTTATCAGAATGGGGGTCATATCCTTTTTTGAATGGTGTAAAATTCCATCACATTTATATACACGAGACTCATTATAATTTGAGAAATAAAAGCATTGCAATTATGTTCATTCTTTATGGAATGTCGTCTGCTTGGGCAGGGTTGGTTCATATTGTGACGGCATTAAAACATCGTTATTTTCCGGCGAATCTCTCGCATATCCTAGACGCTATGGAGGTTGTTTTATTTGTATTTGTATAAATCACCCGATATGTAGTTGACCTAAAACTTGCATGATGGCCATCTGTTAGCTTACCAGTTTCTAGCAATACGCTATTTGCCATATATTTGTGATTTTCTAAGAACCCGCATACAAACATAGAATTTGTTCGGTGTATACTTATGCACAATAGTACAGAGACGTAGAGAGGGAGAGAGAGAGAGAGAGGGGGGGGGGGTGAGCGTGGGGAGAGAAAGGAAGGAGAATACGCGGAGAGAAAGAGAAAGACAGAGAGAAATTAGATTAAGAAATAGAAAGAAGCTGCGAGTGACAGTGACAGAGAGAGAGAGAGAGGGGGGGGAGAGGGTGTGAGACGGTTGCAGTCTGAGCATGGGCAGATAAAGGTCATTGCAGAACAAATTTTGAAATAAACGGAGACGAAATACTGGATACGTGCTCATGAAAGTTATGTAACATTATTCATTCATGCACATTCAGTGCACTCCATGGTACACAGGTGGAAGTATTCTTTGAAAAGGGGGAACAAAGGCTATTTATATAGCAACTCCATCGCTGTAGAAGTGATTATTTCAAAATGTACAAAGTGGGACCTCTTCATGTTTTGAAGATCTGTGGATATTCGGGGTCATGCATTGCAGTGAGGTGCTAACCGTGAACTGTCAATTTTCTGTTGTTAGTGTTCTTGTCGTTGCAGTTATTTCATGACGTACAGGTAAATGAGAATGTATCCGAATAATGTGAGCTGGTGTACTATTTTGACAGTAACATCCATTGCCCCTTTTTAAATGTGAATTATATTACTGCAATGTACATTAATTTTGTCTGTATATACAATTTGCCATCTAAATCACGCAATGCTCGCTCCATTTATTTTCGAAGACTACATCTTATTCGCTCTTATAACTTTTTGAAAATACATTAGTTACATTTATTTCGTACGAGCATTGTACATGAAAACCGATTGTCACTTGACATATAAAACAATAAACTAAAAACGAATACAGTGCGAAGTCCATATTTGCCAACGAGGAATATTTTCATTCACTTGTGGAGAAAAAAACACACAGGTCATAGGCCATCGTAGGTTCCGCTACGTTGAGATTCTGTACGTGAACGACATGAATTGGTCCGATGCATGCTAGGTATACTACTACAGTAGCTATCCTCCTCTAGCTGACAGAGTGGGAAATATTCATAGGATTGTTTCATTTACAGAGTGACATAACGGTTTTTAGAATACCGTCCCTAGCCTCTTGGGAGAGTTATCCGGATTCGATCCGACAGGGATTGTTTCATTTACAAGCTGCATTGAGTATTTATCACATCTGCATTTGTTAGGTAAGCATTACCATAAACGCATTGTCATACTTTTATCATGTGCGTACTGAGAGCAACTACTGAAAGAATATATGCTCCACTGCTATTAGGAAATGTGATATTCGATCCATGATTTCTCATATTCTACAAAGAATTGATTAGTTCGATTATTACCAATTAGACTGCAAAGTTTTGACTACTGGTGCAACAAGACAATTAATCGTCAAAGATGCCAGAGATATTGCGATTTCAAAATTCAATCTCGGAGCGGAATGGGCTCCAACTCAAGAAAAGGTCATTACAAAAACGAGACCTTAATTCGCTCTGGGAAGTTTACAGCTGATTTATCACAAAACAAATCCGATCAATCAAGTATAAGATTTCGCAAGTCAAATAATCATACAATCAGATGATACCACTTTTTTTTACTTGCAATGTTGACGAAATCTGCTCTCAAAATAAAAAAATCCAGACCCGTGTCGGGTAAATTCATATTTTTTTCGGAACTGACGCAAAAGGCTGCAAAAGTTGTCGATCTTTGTCAATATTTTCATAATTTCACACCCAATCCCATACACAATTTAGGCTCTGGGTAATAGTTCCATCCTTCCAATGGTGGTATCAGAATTTCGCAATATTGCCGATATTCTTAGAAGCCGAACAAAGGTCACGCGTAAATAATGGTCACACCACCATACAAAGTAAATTATTTTAATATTATCCAATCTGATAAGGCGCTAAAGCAATAACGGCGATTCGATGAACAATATGGGTGAACATTTTGCCGTATTTTGGAGGAAAGGTATGCCCATAATTTACCATTTTGCAAATATCTTAATCACTAAATAATGGCCTTTTGGTTATGGAACCAAGGAAAAACATATTTAAAGATATATCTATGCCGAGCAAATTAATTATGTGGGATTTTATACGTATGTTTTACTTGAACCCAGTACTGTTTTATACAGGGTATATGTACGTGGATATAATGTACTTTTTGCTATATGGTACCATATTTTGCACGCATAATTACAAAGAACCTAGCTAACACGCGTCAGGGGATCAACATTTTTGGGAAGAAAAGAGGATATTTCATCAAAACATTTAAGTCTTTTCTTTCACTAGGATACCAATTTCAGTCTTTTCACTAAAATATACATACATATTTTCAGTATGCTACCCCTGAAGATATAAAGGATCAAGTTTTCATACATTAATTTATACTAATGTAGTAATGTGAGACTGTTGCCTCCTGTGGCTGGACCTGGGTTTGGTACAGGCTATTGTTCAGTGTACACTCATGCCTCTCTTGCAATGGATTGAGTGAACGCTGGACAATGACCTGGGCTTGGGTTCGGTTGCAGGAGGTGACAGCTTTCACATTTAATACTGGAGAAGACATTACTGCAGAGAAATCACAAGTGGTGCACGTGCATAGTGGGCAATTGAGTTCCATGTGAGTTAATCATTCGATTATCCTTATAAACGTTATATATCACATCAGGCAGTGCTAGATAATGGCATTTTGTTTATGGAACCAAGGAAAAACATGTTTATAGATATATCTATGCCGAGCAAATGAATTATGTGGGATTTTATATGTATGTTTTACTTGAACCCAGTATTGTTTTAAAGAGGGTATATATGTACGTGGATATGATATGCCTTTCGCCATATGGAACAACATTGTGCATGCATAATTACATACAACATAGCAAACACGGTCAGAGGATCATTTTTTTGGGGAAAAAAAGAGGATATTACATAAAAACATTTAAGTCTTTTCTTTCACTATAGGATACCAATTTCAGTCTTTTCTTTAGATTATAAATAAAATATGTTCAGTATAGAGGATCAAGTTGTCATACATTAATTTATACTAACAAAATATTTCCTATAATGAAATGAAACAATGACTTCTGTTTTGCTTATCTCCAGAATCTATAATACTGCGATGGACTTCAGATGGCACCAGTTAACGCCTTATCATTTATTGGTAACGGCTTTGGTTGGGCTAGTGGCTGCGTGGTTTGTGAAACACCTGATGAGGCTACCGAAGAACCTTCCACCCGGGCCGACGGGACTGCCCCTCCTTGGGGTCATTTCAAAATTTATCGGGTAAATGAATACCTCAGTCACACCGACGATACCGAAAACGAATTGAACCCCCAACATCTGTTAACTCTTAAAATGCCACGCAGAATCATGTATGGGATTTACGTGCTGTTTGTACAAAAGTGCTTTAATGGCACAGTGTGGGTTAAAGAAAGATGCGTCATCCTGGATGACCACAAATCTATCAGCTTCTCGATGTGACTGTGATATACGAATAAAATGTATTAAAGCCCCACTGTACTACTTATAGCTACTTGCGCCCTCTATATAACAAACAACGCATAATCGTTGACCATTGGTCCTCTATTATCCCCTTTTTCTTATGTTAATTGAGAGCTGATTTGATGAGATAACTACCTGTCAGTGACCATGCTGGACGGGTCTAATCCCTCCTGGCCAAATTATTTGACCTCATACGGCAGCCAACAAGTAAATCACTGTCGATTTTGTGGGAGTTCTCTAGTTATACCTAGAGGATTCTGCTTCTGAGATATCTTAGACATAAAACTCACATTTTCAGGCACATTTTTGCCTAATTATGAGGTCGTTTGACACCTCGTGACGGTGGCCTGAAAATGTGTATTTCCCGGCGAAAGGGTCGGAACCTAGTCCCCCTTCACCGTTCGCCTAATTCGTTAACCCATTATTTGAGGGGACCACAATTTGAACAACCATTGCTCTTCAGTGGACCCCCCCCCCCCCCCCCGTTTCCAGTATGTATTCCTTAATTTCTATAAATGATTATAATTGATCTGTTATGTTTTGTTGGAAACAGAAATAAAAATTGAATTGAATTACATGCAACCAGAGCCATCTATACACAGAGTTTGGCCAACTTGGTTTCACTGGGTTACAACATTCTCTTGTTTTGTGCTTGCCCAACAAAGCAGTAGTCGCGGTGTTGTGTCCAACTCGAACCGGGTTGGCCAAACTCTGTGTATAGATGGCTCTGCATGCAACTATGTACAGGCCCATGTACAGGCCTATTTCGTTCTAAATATATTTTGTGTTTGTAGCACAACTGACCCTCTTGCCCTGCTGTCGGAGTGGGCCGATAGGTACGGTGAGATCACATCCTTCAAACTCGGTCCAAAGTTGGTGGTACTCCTGAACTCTTATGATGCTGTCGCGGAGGCTTTCCGTCACCCCGATCTCCAGGGCAAACCCAGGAGCCGCATTACAGAAGAAGCTTCTGGGTTCGGACCTAATGGTAAGGACATGACTTTTTTCATTTTTCATTTCATTTGATTTCATTCGTCATATAAAAACATACATGATTATAACATTGATATTTACAGATAAGTAAAGAACATACAAATAACATAACGAAAGCTAAACATAAAATACAAATATATATACGAATGAGGAACCAGAAAGAAGGAACAATTAAGTCTTGTGTGGTGCTGGTCCCCTGCGACATATTAAAGAATTTTAACCTATAACACTTAACACCTAACACCTAACAACTAACACCTAACATCTAACACCTGATTGCATATAATATAAAAAATCTAATAAAATACTGTTCACAAAAACGTAATTGTTTGTATCTCTTTTTAAATATATTCAGAGTTGGGCTTGCTTTAACTTTTGAAAGTGCTTCCTACGTATTTCCTTTCGATTGCATTTGAGTGCATTGCGAAAGTGACCTATTGGTATATCACATTATTATGTTAATGTTCTTTGGAAATTGCCATTGTAATTCATGTTCATTTCAGTTTTTAACTGCCAGATACGAAGATCTTAATAAAATCCATTTATCTATCTATCATCTACATGTATGTATCTATACCAATAATCTTGCAACACGATTATTTATTGATTTATGATTCAGTCTGCTTTACAAACACAGGGTAGCCCCTATTCAGCGCCACGGGGCCTGCTTTATACATAATAGGGACTTTTAGATTTGCCGAACAACAACGTGGATTGCTACGATCGACGTCCTTGTAATGCACTGCCTTGAATGGACGTCACACGTATCAGTCCACGCAAATCTAAAAGTCCCTAATTGCACAAAAGGTGGTATTTGCCTGTCGAAGTAAGTCCTGCGGTTTCGATGCACATTGTAAGAATGTCATGGTAGAAAAGGTGAATGTATCATAAACATCGCAAACATTGCGTTACCGGTTGTTGTTGTTGTTGTTGTTGTTGGTAGTAGTTTTATGGCAAACATTCAGTACTGAATATTTACGCCATATAAACAATTCAGTTATCAGTAATAAAAACTGAAATAATAAATTGTAATAATATAATTTACTAGTTTGTAGACTATTTGCCTTCAATTGCTTGATTAATGTCCGTTAATAATATTTTTCCAAATAATAATATCATGTCTTCTGTAATTCGTTACAACAGCAGGTCTGCTGATTGGGGCTGGACAATCATGGAAGGAGCAGCGCAAGTTCACCCTCTCAGTCTTCCGCAGCCTCGGGGTCGGCAAAAAGAGCTACGAAGACACCGTCGCAGCCGAGATGGCCCAGCTAGGGAGGGCCATCAAAGAGACGAAAGGGTCCCCGTTTGACCCCAACGTCCTCGTTGGACAAGCAGTAGCCAACGTCATCTGCACTGTCATTTTCGGGACTCAGTACAAGTACGACGATTCAGAGTTCCAACACGTATGTCTAAGACCTCATTACTCTTATTATTACACTATTTCAAAGAAGAGTTTGAAAACAATTGTTCCAAATATGCCTAGACATTACAATCCAGTAGTAACTCTTTAGAGTTGTTACTTTAACTTTGGCATTGACATTTACAAGAGATTCACTATCCCGACAGGCCAGGAGGCAAACAAAACAAAGAAATACATAAGGAAATAAAGTATATTTTCTATAGAAAATGGCGGTCTTCTCTGTTGTTCGTTTCGTGGACCGTCAGCGTAGTTGGTGTTCGATCTAGTGGGACAATTAGTTCTAGATAAAAATGGATTCATGATATTTTTGCACTTATGATTGATTTAATCATTGATCTTCCGTTTACAATCCTGACTGATTTTCATCCCAATGTTTTGTTTTAAGCTTCTTTACTTGATGAACTTCAACATGAGTCGATCGGGAGCAGGAGGCTGGTTGTTTTTTATTCCAATACCAGGGATGTCAAAGGTTCCCTTCGGAGTCATCAAGGCTATGGTGTCGAATGCTAAGGAATTCTATGCTTTCATCGATCACCATATTGAAGCTCACAAAAAGAATGGAGGGCCCGATATCCCCAAAGATTTCATCGACCAGTACTTGATTAAGTTGAGAGAAATGAAGGTAAATATTTCAATGGACGCACCTGTAAACGTTCTCCAGACGTTTTGCGAATGTATTAAGAATGTTGTGTGTTTGCTGAGTTAATGTTACAATGTTGTGATTGAGGAAAATAAACTCCAAGATCTTCTGCATAGATCTTTATCAGGATTACGAATATGTCTTGGAATGCTTTAATTCCAGTTTGTTATGTTTCATTAAAACATTTATAGACAATTCCATCCTAACATATAGATGGAAAAAGTCAAGGGCGCAGATTGGTGAAATTTGAACGAAAAGAGTCTGACAAACAGCGATGAATTTCTGGATTAAAATGCATTACAATGGGTATATGCTTAATACGGGCACCGCTCTCCTTGTTTGCTATTTGGGGTCCAAGATAATGTAGAACCCTTGGGATGTGCCCATGTAAAGTGTCTACGAATGCAGGGAGTTCAATTTTGTTCTCGAAGAAAGAGCGAAATATGCCGGAAAATATCTGACAAACCAGCAGAATTAAAGAAATAAAAGAGGAAGAGATAGAGAGAGAGAGAGAGAGGGGGGGGGGGGGGGAGGTACCAACACCTCGAATGAGGTGACAAGAGCGTAATCTTTGAGCTGTGTCCAAAAGGTAGTTCACTAGGGTTGGGCAGGAGGGGGGGGGGGGGGGCTGTACGGATATACCCCCCACCCTGCAACCATCAGTTTAAAAAAAAAAAAAAAAAAAATGCCTTTGATGTAGAAATTAAAGTAACAGATAATTTACATGTTTGAGGGCATCGTGTTCAAACCAAAAATGTTTGCCCCTTTTTCTCACCAGGGAACTGAATCTTCATTCAGCCACCTTAGTCTTAAAGCCGTCATCTCTGACCTCTTCTTCGCCGGGATGGAGACGACCACGACCACGCTCAAGTGGTTTATCCTCTACATGATGGCCTACCCCGAGGTCCAGTCACGTGTCCAGGCCGAGATGGATCAGGTGGTCGGAAGAGAGCGGTTACCTGGGTTGGACGATCGAGAGAATCTTCCTTACACATGTGCTGTGCTTATGGAGGTCAGTGGCGTATTGGCTTTAGGCAATTTTCGCAAACTCATTGCGGAATTAGAATCTGCGGTTCGTGTGCAAAATCGAGAAGATACTATAGTAACAGTTGGATGACCGCTGAGGCCCTGAAATCTAGAACGGGTTTTGGCCAAATCTACGGGCGTTCTCAATGACGCCCCAAGTGAATCAAGTGCCTTGATACAAACTATTTCATTCACCTGATAATAATAATAGTATTTAAATAGACAGAATCCAATCTGCATACATTAGTTGTTGCCACACTTAATACATGCAGTTTGCATTCTGACTATTGCGAATCCTAGACAGGTGAATGAAATAATTTGTATTGAGGAACTTCACAAAGACGTATGTATTAAATGTGATTACATTACGAAAATGGCCTGTTCCCTTCCACGCAATACAAAACAGACGGGACTACACGACTAGCACAACTTGTCTCGACCAAGCCACAAAACGGCTTTTTATCAAATTTCAACAATAATTTATCATCAAGTTTTAAAAAAAATCATGTTATATCCATATTCATGTTGTTATTGTTCAGAAACAATAATCGGAAGAAACAAAACTCATCGAAGAGTCATTCGTGTCAGGGGCGGATCTAGGGGGGTTAGGAGGTTTAAATCCCACCTTGGGCTGGCCAAGGTGCTTTCTACCCCCTCCCCCCCCCCCCGAAATATTGGTTGGCACTTTTTTCAAATCGAAAACCCCGCCCACGCCATAGAAAAGAAGCTAGATCCGCCCGTTAAAATTCGTTATCCTTCGTTATTAGACGACGAAATTCTCATAACCATCTTTGGTACAAGCTCGCTGATTGGCTGTTTATTCACTTGGGGCGTCATTGAGAATGCCCGTAGATTTGGCCAAAACCCGTTCTGGATTTCAGTACCTCAACGATCACCCTGCTGTTACTATAGTAGCTTCTCGATTTTGCACACGAACCGCTGATTCTCTGTCCGCAATGAGCTAGTCTAGTTCTGGACCCTATATTGATTTTTGTTATTCGCCGACTATAAGCGTTAAGCCGAGTCAATGCGCGATCCTTAGTGATAGCTTTCCCCCACTAACTGCGCGAGATAGGGTCCAGTCCAATTGATACAAGTTTACGACTTTCCCTGAGATTTCGCGCGGTTCTCGGGGATATCGCGGTTCTCGGGGATATCGCAGCCACTAAGGATCGGGCCATCACTCGACTTAACGCTTATAGTCGGCGAATAACAAAAGTCAATATAGGGTCCAGAACTAGACTAGCAATGAGCTTGCGATATACCCCTAATGTTTGTCGAACTGGCAAAAACTAATGTATGCAGTTTGGATTCTGTCTATTGAAATACTATTATCCTTATCAGGTGAAAAAAATATTTTGTATCGAGGCACTTCACAAAGACGTATGCATTAAATTTGGTTACATTACGAAAAATGCCTAATGGCATTGCAAATGCAATACCTCCGTACAGATACGTACGCATTCACCGAAAAGCGAAACCACGTATTGTATCGAGGGCGGTCTGTGTGCGACGGCCGTAAACCTGAGTGCTCTGCGTCCGCGAAGGTCTGTATGTTGCTGAGCGAAAACTCGCTTTTGCCTTTGGGGAGGGAAAGATAATCCGACGAATATTTGCGATTGTCTGCGTGAGTGTGTGTGCCTGCCCGGACTACGACGACAAACAAACGAAAGCTCACACGTGTTCTCATACTGGGTAAACAATAGTCAAAACAGCTTTATTGAATCTAGTCTCTTCATCATGGTCAAAGCTGACTCTTTGGCTTGCTGATTCACTTTGTTCCTTAGATTCCCGTAAAAACTATAAACAAACAAATGAACAAAATCCAACATAAGTATATCATCATATCAAAGCATGTTACAGTGCAACTGCATTATAACGAGGCACTTGGGACGAGAGAAGATACATTGTTATAGGTAAAGTCTGCCACATCAGTGCCTTTAATAATGAGGTTCCACTGTATTATGAGTCTAAACATTATACTAAGGTGAATAACAATTAACTTCAATTTAAAGTAATTGGACTTAAATTATCATAATAGCAATACTGTCCAGTATTTAATACACTAAGTGTTGTGAAAATTAGAAGTAAACTCTAAACTGATATCCTACAAATAAGGAATATTTGTAAACGTATTTAACTGTATACAATGGGCGTCGAAAACAGCTTAAATAGACAATGTAATTGCAGAAATGTTATGTGAGCAATAAATGTAATGTCAACCATCTTATATCAAGTTTTGGCATATTTGAGTGCTTATTTCCTCAGGACTGAGGTTTGAGTTTAATCTAGTTGAGTTATCATTACACAATAAATTCGATGCTGATTAAGAGTTTCTGTATATTTCCATACAAACAGATATTCATAATTATAGTACTACACAAAGACCTGCACACTATGCATACAATGCATCAATCTGATACACAAGCTATTGAAGTTCTACAGTAGAATAACACTGATTGCTGTATGCATACTGAGCGAGTTCTCTTGAAATTAAACCTAAAAGTTCTATTTATGCTTACCACTGTGCCACTTGTTACCAAAGTCTCAGGCAGGCATAAATAATATGCCGATTAACGATGCAATTCCTTTTCCATCGCCATAACGTGCCCCAGTTTTGGGCCAAAAATTACAATCTTCGCAGACGATAAAATTATGGAATGCCAAATAGACAATTACAACCGCACGGTGTATGAAGTGCCTTTACAAGTGTGTGTGTGTGTGTGTCTGTCTGTGTTTTGGAGAAATCCACAAAATGAATATCGTAGGGCGTTGGCGAATATATTAATCGTGTGTGTTGCACTGAATGTTTTCAGATTATAGAATTCGCAAAATGATAAAATAAAACATATTCATATCTAAATTTACCAATATAGATTGTCAGTGACGGATGCACGACTATGATCTAAAAAATGCCATAGATTTTCCAACGTGATAGTTAGATTAAAAGTTCATGAATATACGCCAATGAATAATTTTTCTATTGATGTCGTATTTCTGTGAAGGCCCAGCGCAAGGGGGCTGTGGTTGCAATGGGGGTGCCTCACATGGCTGCTGCTGACGTCACAATCAAAGGCTACACCATACCAAAGGGCACTATCATCTTCCCTAACATCTTAAATGTGTTGAACAACAAGAACTTCTGGGACGATTCTGACGCTTTCACACCTGAGAGGTTTCTGAGTGATGATGGGAAGTTGATCAAGAGAGAAGAGCTGATATTTTTCAGTACTGGTAAGCTCAGTGGGTGGTATTCCCGAAAGTGGACTAACTTTATTCCATGGTTTAATCCTCCGACTAAATAAGTAATGCCAAGTGCCCATATGAATATATTTTTGAATAATTTGATATGTCCCTAAATTACTATGAAAACATAATAATATCCTAGTTATATTGTTGTCTATTAATTATGTTATTAAATTTTATTTTAATTTAGTGACAGATTAAATTATTCAAAAACATATTGATATGGACACTTGCAGGCACGTAGCCAGAGTTTGATATTTGAGGGGGCACATGCATGTAATCGATCGAGGTAAAAAAAAAGGGGTCTACAAAATATCAACCGATCCTGGAAATTTTAGGGGGGCACGTGCCCCCCCCCCCCCCCCCCCCCGCCCCCCCCCCCCCCCGTGGCTACGTGCCTGGACACTTGGCATTCCATACTTTGTCGGTGGATTAAACCATGGACTAAAGTTAGTCCGCTTTCGAGAATACCACCCAATATCTTTTATAATGGGCCTAATTATGAACATGTCATTGTGTGTAATCGGAAATGTTTGAATAAAAGTAGGATATGCATATACAGGACGTTGGAGGGACTGGGTGTTGTACAATTTGTAAATCTTCTATAATTTCATTTGGGCTGCGAGATGATGTTTATTTATTTTTTCTTATGTACCTCGAATCATTTTTTGTTCAAATAAGTATCACTATTAACAAGAGACAATATTGATTCTCACTCGCTCGCCAAATTGTCGAAACTGTCGACATTGCGCCCTCTACGTCTTCATGGAAAGTAAAACTACATTTTCCTCAATTTTGAACCGATGATCGTCACGATAATTTCCTTTTATGTTATTGATAACCCTTAGCTAATTTTGTTAATGCATTCCTGTCTTATTTCTATATATATTTTCTTATCATTTTTGCAAATTTGTTTCCAGGTCGCCGTATTTGTCTTGGAGAGCAACTAGCCCGGATGGAGACGTTTCTTGGTTTCACCAGCCTCCTTCACAGATTCACCTTCAAGAAGCCAGACAACTCACCACCATTGTCCTTTGAGGCAGTCCTGGGAGGCACAAGGAGTAGCTTACCGTACCTCACCTGCGCTATTCCAAGGGATCCCACTGAAAATGTTGCTTGATTGATTTGTATGAATTTTGTTTTTCTTTCTTAAAGCCCCACTGAAACAATGCCTAAGCGGTGACCATTGGTCCCCCATGATACTCTTTTTCTTATATTAATTGAGAGCTGAGTTGATGAGTTAGCCACCTGTCAGTGACCACGCTGGTTGGTCTAATCCCTCCTGGCCAAACTAGACAGATGGCCTTTAAAGTTCAAAAGGCCTGTATGCGTTCTAAACGGTGAACCTTAATTCGGATATTTTGTTTTTGAAGATCATCGATCGCTTCCCTCGAGAAGTGTCTGACCTTTCGATGTAGATCATTTTTCCACCAATCCGAGGAATCCATTACAAGGGATTCTCAAAGGGACCTACGGCGTGAAATCCTTGATGAGGGACTGTGAACATAGTTGATCTAATTAAAGAAAAACCTGAGTTCTGGTTTAAAAAAAAAAGAATTCTCACAGGATCAAATGAAACTTATACTGAATGTTGAAGATTACAAACAATTGGTAGAAAATGTTTACTGGCTGAGTAATGAACATAGTTAATAGTAAGCCCGACACTATTTGTGTAGTCCCGTATACATCTTTCTGTGTACAGTGCTTGTTATTTTACCAAGACTGGGCCAAATTTATTATGATTGTGATGACTCCAGAACCTTGCAGTACACACCAATACTCACATGCTACATGATCAAATTTGTCTGATCCATTCGAAACCTTTCCTACACAATGCAATCGCATGACCAGAACTCAACTTTATCTTTAACTTCACGGACACAATTATTGTAGTATAAGTTCAATCTTGAAATATAACACAACTCTGAAATCAGAACGGAAATCACATTTGTAAAGAGCAACCTTATCTTTTCGCAACATAACGTTATTTTAAATCGATATATCTATTCGATTTCAGTGTTTGTATAAATTAAGAAGACGCAAATTTAAGATACTATGTCCCTTTTGCAGCCAACATCAAATTCTGTAGAACTTTGCAGAAATTATGAATATGTCATGTATGTCCTATCTATGAAATTTAAACGTTAGCAGTGTTTTAATATTCAAATTATGCAAGGAAACCCGCGTAATTGATAGGCTTCACTGTCAGACACTATTGAGTGACTGACTGGCTTTTTTCTTCTTTGGTAATAGCATACATACAATGACCTGCAAAAGGTACATGAGCATTTGTCTATATCAATAACCCACTTCCTGTAATGGCCAAAATTAAACTGATTAAATCTTTGCGCAGCACAACGTGCGACCATTCAGTACAATGGTCTGAAAATCAGACTATTATTTACTGACTTGGTAGGACTTGAGTCGATTCGACAACAAATAGTCGTTATTTTCCCACATAAAGACATTTTCAAGCCCCCGCCCCCTTTTTTTTTTAGGGATGTTCTAAATTAGTATTATCTTTTAAATGCCGTTTGAATTTAACTTTTCATTTTTTGGGCCTTGCAAATATGACATAGTACCTTTAAAGGCTCGTTTTCTCGCAACATTATGTTTTATTGTTTCGATATATATATATTTAATGTCAGTGTTTGTATATGAAGAGGACACAACGGCTCTTTCAGCTATATTTTTGTTTACAACGTGCATATCTACATGCAACAAAGGTCCTTTGCGAATTCACTGAGCTATGCATGTTATAACAAAGCGTACTTGTAGTATGTCATCATAAAAATAAAATTGCCGAGGTTAACGGCGATCTTACTGGACGATCGAGGCTGCTCAAGAACAGTCATAGTTTCGTATGTTAAATCAGAGAGTAATTAAGAGCACGTACTTAAAGTCTAATGATTATATTCTACACAAAATATGGTATAATTCATATTACTGTCTACTCCAGAATCTGGCCTATTTAATTTTGATCTTCACCACACCAACGCTACCTCCCCTTACTTACTTGCTACCAGCCGAGGCTAGTTTGCAGGCACAAACCCTGGTCAGTCGTAAAAGAGGGTCTGCACTATAAGACTACCATAGGCGGTGTACAATAGCTGCTCCTGACACAACCAGTGGGTAGCTGGGCTAGGCTTCTCTCAAGGCACAATGATTTTTTGATAATGTGTCAAATTATGGTCTGTGCTTGCAGACTAAGCCAAGGCTGGGCTGGTGAGCATGAATATGAGTTTGTTGATAACGCATCTTCGGCGGCTTAAATCAAGACGTGTGTAGGGAATATAAAGAACCAGGCAGATTCTGGACTAATTACTATCTAGCTTTGTAGCCTTGAAGAAATAAGCAAGAGCTCTGTTCTATTAAATGGATCCATATCATAAGACCAGCTGTGTGCTCTCTTTCTTTCACTGATCATTAATTGTTTTTAAACATCTTTATGAATCACTTTCATGATTTTACATAATCATAAAATATGGCATAATATCAAAGAGTTTCTGAAAGCCATAGACACAATACCACATAAATAAAGACGGAGGAAGATACAGAGACAGTAGAGTGAGAGTGAAGAGAGAGAGAGAGAGGGGCGGGGACACACGGAGAGGAGAGAAAAGAGAGGGAGAAGGACGGAGAGGAAGAGAGAGGCAGAGGGGGTAGAGACAGATAGAGAGGAGAGAAAATAGAAAGACAGGGAGAAGGACGGAGAGGAAGAGAGAGAGAGGCAAATAAAGAGAGGGGGGTCGGCACAGACAGAGAGGAGACAGAAGAGAAAGAGAGGGAGAAGGGCGGAGAGGAAGAGAGAGGGAGAGAGAAATAAAGAAAGACTCGGAGAGGAGAGAAGGGGAGGAATAGGGACAAGTGGAGAGCGACAGGCCCAAGCTTGGGTGTACGCTCTACAGTGTGAGTCAAAAAAAGTTTACACCTAGAAAATTGGTAATTAATTTAAAAATCATCTATGAACCGTCCCTGCCTTTCTTATGATTATAACGTGAGTAAAGTATGTACTTACGACCTTTGCATTTCATTTTTAGCAAAATTTCATGTTAATCATATACGTGTATATCGATCACCTCTTCCGTGCTCAATCGCGAATCACTTTTATTTCAATATACACTCAATAACACAAATGTGGACTATTTTAATTAAGATTGTTCAATATTTATTTAAGATGAAATTTTCGTTCATATACAAAAAAAATGAAATGTAAATGAACCCTCTTTTAAATGATATGGTCTTTTTTTCATCACTGAAGGCTAATTTGATTTTTATTTTGTTTTCATCGAAAGTTCGTTGCAAATTTTTCATTGTTACTGATCCCAGAATAAAATAATTATGGAAATCGGCTTCACATATTTATATTCGAGGCCATCACAAAAACAAGTGCAAAACTGCCGAAAAATTAGCTTATATGCAATTTCAACAGAATTGGCGTGCATCTTCTGAAGTGGGCGAACATTAGGCCTACGATGAGGGGAAGCGATGGCTCAGTGGTAGAGAAGTGGTCTTTTATGGGAGGTCCCGGGTTCGAAACCAATTCAAATGTGCTCTTGCTATTTGATGAGGCATTTATCCTCACTGGCGTACTTATGGGTCGGGGGGGGGGGGGGGGGAGTTGTCAAACGTGGCATACGTATAATTCAATACCACTGATTTACAAAGCCCCCCCCCCCCCCACCACTCTCTTTTGAAAAAGTATTATCAAAATGTGCTCATCGGACAATAATCAAATTCCTAAAGCCCCTGACCTTGAGGGGGCTCCGCCCCTGGACCCAAACAGGGGCGTAAGGCGGGCCCATGAATACTCGGGTGACCGTTATACTAATGCCTAACTGAAACACTGAGCTTCTGGGAGCTCCGCCTTCTCGACTTAACACCAATTAGTGACCTGCCCGTGTCACAAGTAAGGTATACAAATATGCCCATGTTAACCATTATTTAATGCGTAAAACATCTGCGCTCCACCTCTTAACCCCCACTGGGGCATTGCCCATGGACCCCACACCAACTTACACTCGCTACGCTCTACCTGATTATAAATACTTCAACCCCCCCCCCCTACTTTACAACACGAACCGCGGGGGCTGCATGTAGAATACGGCGGTGGTGGTGCGGATTTATTTTCTTCCCTCCCCCGCCCCCCCTCCCACCCCCCCCCCCCAAAAAAAAAAAAAAAAAAAAAAAAAATCATCAAACAAAACAATTATCAAACAAAACAATATCTTGTGTACTTAGGAGAGAGGCTAAGGAATGAGACATGACGAGTTATTTGACGGTGTCCAAATAACAAGTGAGAGTACTTTATTAGATGCTTCTCGCTAGTACACAATTCTGTATGTATTAACTGGATGTGTGTATCACTATTACAGAAGCAATGCATGGTGGGCAAGTATACATCAAAGGAATGTTGCGCGTACAAGAATGTACGTTGCGCATACAAGCATGTATCACATTTGGGGTCAAATGAAGTGCGATGGAAAGAACCAAGATTGGAATGTAAACACACAAACACAATACAATCATCAAACAAAATAATCATCAAACATAATGATCATCAAACAAAAAAAATAATCATCATGAAACAATACAATCATCGAACAAAATAATCATCAAACAAAACAATCATTAAACAAACTTTAATAATTATTCAACTAAATAATCATCAAACAAACGATCATCAAACAAAACAATCATCAAACGAAACAGTCAGCAAACAAAACAGTCATCAAACAAAACAATCATCAAACATAACAATCATCATGAAACAATACAATCATCCAACAAAATAATCATCAAACAAAACATTTTGAGATTTTGATTGACCATACCTACACAACTCTAAAAAATTCATAATTTTTTATTTTGTTCTCAGTATATTCGTTCAAACTTTTCCCAGTCTGCTTCTCTGATTTGTCTTCTTAGTTTTTAGACCGCCGGGTGAGCCCCAAAATTCGTCAGTTTTGTGACCTCGGCTCTGCATCTACTTTTTTTATAGTGGAAATTATTAAAGAATACATTTTGATATCATAGTCACAACTCGTCAATCGAAAACAATGCATATAAGCTCAAAAAATGGAAAAAAGGTGCTTAAAATCTTTCTTTTTTTCACGGAGGTTGTCCAATCACTGTGCATGTATCAAGTAACAATTACAGCGCTTCAAGCTTTTTAGCCAATCACAGGCAGTGTTGTGCACGTACCACTGGCGCGCGCTATTTCGAGTTTCCGGTGTAGTAATCATGTCGTCAACAACTGAATGATTCAGAGGAAAACACAGGTTTTTGCTGCATGCATACAATTTCGACTCACAGTAAGGTGATATCTTTCAGTGGGAAGAGTTACAGAAAATTCAAGGAGTGTGCAGATCTTTGGAAGGACGTCAGTTTTGGGTTTGAACTAGAAAACAAAATTGCTGCGAATGCGGTCAACTTCGACTTTGACTCGTTAGAGCTGCAGACAGAGCAGTACTCGCCCGGCGCTTCGGGCGGAGGAGTGTACCAGGGAGGTGTTCGAACTGCAACAAGTTCAACAAAAAAGAGGTAGGCCTAGATCTATGTCATTCTGAAGAAATATTGTATTAACTGTTTCAGCATGTTCAGAATAACTCTGATCCTATTCATTTTCTTCTTCTTCTTCTTCTTCTTCTTCTTCTTCTTCTTCTTTTTCTTCTTCATAATCTGCCTCCTTAAAATTCAATACTGAAGATTCTTGCAGATGCCATAATTAATAGTAATTGATAATAATAAATATACTCGGCCTGATTGGGGTGTGCAGGTGGACCATTACACCGGGGTTTCCCCCTACTCTTATATGAATAGTGCAATGGGTTTTTAACGTGCAAGGGTGGTGACTCTCCTGTACACGGGGCCTCCATTTAACGTCCTATCCGAGGGATGGAGTGTTTTTCACTTGACATAACCTGCGTCTAACAGTAACAGTAACAAGGGAAGGGACATGTTAACACACAACACAGGCTTCAGTCATCCGCCTGGGTGGGAGTCGAAACCGGGATCTTTGTCTATGTCTAGATCTATGTCATATGTCTATTTCCCGGCCCTAAACGTTACAACTAGAATCAGAAAAAAAGAGTCTAGATTAGAATATCTACCGGGTAATTTCTATTTTCTAAAAAAATTCTATGCTCTCGAAATTGAGGCCTAGCTAGCCAAATTATTAAGTGGTTGATCAAGTCAAATTGGATACTGGCCAGGCTTGATTCTATACTACATTAGTACAGGTCTTTATAATTAATGTGGGTATTTATTGTCCACATATCGATTACGGTATCGTCTGAGAACAGCGTACTGGTAGGTTTTTTTTTTTTGGGGGGGGGGGGTAGGGGCTACTGTCCCCCTAAATTTCCACAATCAAAGTGGTTTGTTTTTCTTTCTTTTTGTGCATGTTTGACAAATTCTGCATAGTGAGGCCCCCAGTCCCTGTCAATATTTGACAAAGTTAAATTAATACGCCACTTGTGTTGGAGAATGAGCCTTGCCCTTGCCCTGGTGATCTGTTTATTCATGATGAAAAATGTATTACAGTACCGTATGCCCTCCATGCTCTACAAAAAAAAAAAACTTCATAAAAATATGTGACGACTCCTTACGTTTTCTATTAAGCAGTTCTGAATAATTTCCACTGTTAGACGTCTGTTAGACGTCCAATGATAGATTCAACTCTTACTGTAGGTTTTGTATTGATGAATACTTCAGTATGTCTGTCTCGTAGAACTATAGACCTATTCTTTTTTAATAAATTATATTAAATGAGCCTTGCTTTTTATTTATTTTCAATAAAGGTATGTCCAACCAGGATACCATGCGGGCTGCTACTGGCACTTCTGCAACATTACAACTATCAAGTGAGCACAGATCAAGGCAAAGAGGGAACAATATTTAATCCATTGTATGTCACATTACTTATAAATGTAAAGCCTTTTTTAGAAATTCAATGTAAAGACCTTTCTTGCGATGCTCTATTTTGCCAATTTCCGCCAGATTCGATAAAGCAGATAACTTTTACTAAATGGCATTTGGACAAATGTATGAAATTACCTGCTGGAAATTTTAAAGAACATGGTTTAGATATGTATATTAGACTGAAGAAGAATAGCAGAGGCTGGGACCCTGTCATCCATAAATTTTAAAATTTTACTTACAATGTATATTTTATGTGTGTTTTTGCTAAAACATACATACATGTAGTAATGCTTTTTGAGCAATCGCTTGAAAGAATGTTTGTTATTGAAAATATGACTTGTAAATGTAAAGCCTATTTTGGAAATTTAATGTAAAGACCTTTCTTGCGATGCTCTATTTTGCCAATTTCCGCCAGATTCGATAAAGCAGATAACTTTTACTAAATGGCATTTGGACAAATGTATGAAATTACCTCCTGGAAATTTTAAAGAACATGATTTAGATATATATATTAGACTGAAGAAAAATAGCAAAGGCTGCGACCCTGTCATCTATCTATGAATATATAATTTTTGTATCTCCAATGTATATTTTATGTGTATTTTTGCTGAAACATACGTACATGTAATCGCTTGAAAGAATGTTTGTTATTGAAAATATTTTAATGTGAATTGACAATGTGTTGTATAACTGATGATGAATCATTTCTCTACATCAACCCGAAGGGCAGTACCCATGTGGTCAAGCAGGCTTACAATATTATTGACTATGTATTTTGAGAATATGAGATAGTAATATGTCATATATTTGATGTGAAACCAGATTATAATTGTTTAAACATGCCTTACAAACTTTGTTTTAGATTGTGATTTATTTTATTTAAAATGACATAAAAAGAGATAGAGAGGTGGGAAAGAGTGAGGGGGGAGGGAATGGGAAAGAGAGAGGGGTTAAGGAAACGAGAGAAAGGGAGGGAATGGGATGAAGAGAGAGAGGGGGAGTGAGGAAAAAGGAAGAGACGAAGGGGGGGGGGGGGGAGGGAGGGGAATGAGGAAAAAGGGGTGGGGGGGAAGAATGAGAGAGGATAAGGAGAGAAAGAGAGGGGGATTAGGAAAGAGAGAGAAAGGGAAGGAATGAGGAAAGAGGGGAGAGGGAAGGAATGCGGAAAGAGGGACAGGGGAATAGTTTGACTGCACTGCAGCTTTGCTCGATATCAATACAAGTCATTTCCCTATAGCATAATACACAGCTGTCTCAGACTGGACCCAAGAGGGCGTTTGTCATATTTATTAAAAATTAATTTGGGCATTATTAATTTGTGTGCAGTTTTTTCTACTGACGAGTTTCACCATCATCTTCAGTATATTTTTCTACATATTAGAGGTCATTTTCAAGTAGATGCCGAGGATGGGTCACAAAACACAAAAACTAAGGCACTTTTGAGGGTTCACCCGGCGGTCTATTTAGAACTGTTTTGCTAATAGTATTAGGTAAAAAATTGACTGTTAATTGGTTACTCACCTACCTACTACCCTCACCCCTCCAACTGTTCACTTCTTCGATGTCATCGTCAAAATAAGAATAGGGACTTTTAGATGTGCGTGGACAGATACGTGTGACGTCCATTCAAGGCAGTGCATTAAAAGGACGTCGATCGTAGCAATCTCCATTGTCTTCGTGCGAATCTAAAAGTCCCTATTCACTTGCCTTCCTCCTCACCGGGACTAGATTCGTTTCATTTTCCATTG
This sequence comes from Strongylocentrotus droebachiensis, assembly GCA_035222895.1. Taxonomy (NCBI): domain Eukaryota; kingdom Metazoa; phylum Echinodermata; class Echinoidea; order Camarodonta; family Strongylocentrotidae; genus Strongylocentrotus; species Strongylocentrotus droebachiensis. The sequence continues at coordinate 93,920 of JAVYIG010007323.1, forward strand.
ATCTATTCTAGAAGTAGTACATTATCATCTAAGTGCGCGCGCGTGTAAGGATCGACGTGACCGGTCCGTAACTTGTTAATTTGTTCATCTCGGTTTACTGGCATGTCTCCGCTGATGATGCCTCCCCCAGTATAATGTTGGAATACAGCTCGAACAGAACGCTGGATACAAGGATTGTAATCAAAGGATATATAGTTTACAGATACATGTACATTGTCTTTAAAAGCAGCAACCATTCAAGTTCAAGAGTTTCGATGTTTAATCATTGACCTTAATATTTAATCTTGGTTGTCCACGTTGACAGTCTGCAGACCCTTGAATGATGGGACAGCTACGTGTGTGACGAGGGTGTAGAGCTTGTGTGGGGAATCCTCATCCTCATTCCTCTTCCTGGCATGCCTAATTACCCTCACCCTGAAGGGAACACTCAATCCTGATGTCATCTGTGCCCATCATCTTGGTGGCGAATGTACGGATATCCTTGATGACACGTGGAGCCCTCCTCTTGGTGTAGTCACGGGTGACAACCTCGTTGAGGGCAGAGCGCCCCGTTCTTCTTCTCGGATCCTCCCTTCTTCACCATCTTGATAATCACATAAGCTAAAAGACGTATATACCAGTTGGTCCTGTCCAGTATCACCTTAGATGTAGAATACATTGCCAACTTCTAAAACTTCAAACGTGCGACCATGGACCATGCACACCAATGTGATGCGGCAGGAAAGACCGTGCACTCTCCGCGTTTCCAGCCCGTCGTTCAGGCGATGCGGAGCATCAACTATCCGCTCGAAGTTGGTGGTTTCTGAATGAGCGCCTCGCTGCATCTTGATACAGTGAAGGGCATCTTTTGGGATGAACACAATTTTGGATTATTATTTGGATTATCATACAACGTTGATCATGGTGAGATTCGTTTAATATATATTGTTGTATTGTCATACCCTTATGTGCAATTGTGCATATTTTAGCATATGATTTTAAAACTCCAATGAGCTGCATTTATGAGCTCCTACATGTAGGCCTACATGTAGATCTATAACCTAAGCATAGACCAGGCCTAGTCATCTCCCTGTCCTCTCTCTGCCCATGTATTGTCCCTCCTCAGCCTGGACAAGCTTCCATATTACTTGTTAGAGCTCTAGCTTCGAGACATAGGCCTACCATTTAGGCCTGGACCTAATACAGGTGCCAACAAATCCTATTTTTGAACAGTATTTGACCTTCAAACCAATTTACATTTGACTTATTGCGTCCTCTCATTTACACTAAACGAACATTGTCAGTCGATTGACTGTTGGTCTGCCTTTTAATATGAGCCTTGTTGAATTTTGCACATGATGTAGTTTAGACAACAAACAAACATGTATGTCTGCACTATTTGTCAGTAAGCTTTCACACATGAGGGTTTAAATTTCTTCTGTTTGACCCCCCCCCCCCCTTTCACCATTTCTGAAATCTAAACGTTCTATACTTTTCGATATCATTATATGTCAGCATTAGTTCGACATCTGATCCAAAAGGGATATAAATTGTGGCCTAGTATGAATGTCTTGCTATAGATTCGTCGAAAAAGAAACCCTTCCTCTTCTTATAACTTTCCAATTCCATGCACGCGCATGCACGGACCGGTCCGTAACTTTTGTTCAATGTTTCATCTCGGATTAACAAGCCTGTCTGACGATGGCTCCTCAGAGGCTCGATGTAATTGGCCTACAGCTCAAGCGACGGATTTAACCAGATATAGTTTTTAGATATATATGGATTGTCTTTGAAAGCTGCAGCCATGCAAATTCAAGAATGTCGATGTTTATTTCATACATTGTCAACTTCTAAAACTTCAAACGATCCAGGGCCCAATGTGATGCGGCAGGAAAGACCGTGCACTCTCCGCTTGTCCATGCCCATCGTTCCGGCGTTGCGGAGGATCAACTATCCGCTCAATGTTGCTGGAATCTGAATGAGCGCCTCGCATTATCTACATTGTATACACAGTGAAGGGCATCTTTTGGGATGAACACAGTTTTGGATTATTATTTGGATTATCACACAAGGTTGATCATGGTGAGAATAATTTGATATATCTTGCTGTAGCGGCATACCCTCACAATTATGCATGTATAGTTTAGTTAGTGCGATTTTAAAACTGCAATGAGCTGCATTTATGAACTTATTCAAACAGGCCTAATCATCTCTCTGCGCTCTCCCCCCCCCCCCTCTCTCTCTCTCTCTCCGCCAAGTTTATATTAGATCTTCTTCGACACATACACCTACTATGTGCTTTAACCATTCCTATTTTGGAAGAATTATTCATATTAATTGACCTTCAAACTAATTTTGTATATGACTATAATAACCTCTCTTTTCTCAAACCCTTTCTAATTTTTGCTGTGGTGTTTGACAGGCCGACAGATATCCTTCAACTTTTGTTCTCTTTTCGCACTGAATAACGTTTTTCTTTTTGTGTGTACATATCATACTAATCATTGCGTGACACGAGAAGGGAAGTACGTGCTTCTAGCCCTATGCTTGATGTTAATATATATTATATGATTGACAAATTTTCATTTTTCTAGGCCTACAGATTAGAGCATTTGTACCTAGTCTATACGACTTCCCGTATCAGACCAAGAGAAAAAGAGAGAGCTCGAAAAACGGAGCTCAAGAGAGAGAGAGAGAGAGAAGGGTAGAAAGGGGGTGGGGTCTATTCAGTCAATGTTGAGGTTCATATCGCACGCTCCTTCGCCCACAGATCCCTGCGCTGCCTTTTTAGACTAGCCAGTGCCGTAATAACTGAGATGGTAAACATTATGATTGTGCGAAACACGTGGAACGCGGAGAAGCTCGAGGCTGTGCGAAAACAGCTGATTGACATACAGCAGACATCTACGTTCATTTTGTTTACGCTGCGGTGCGTAACGAGAAACAATACGCTCTATGGCTTAGTACCTGCTCGCGGCTTTGTGTTAGTCTGCAAGCACAGACCCTAATTTGACACTTTTATTATCCAAAAAGAAATCATTGTGCCTTGAGAAAAACCTAGCCCAGCTACCTACTGGTTGTGTCCTGTGTCAGGAGCAGCTGTAGTACAAGGCCTATGGTAGTCTTATAGTGCAGACTCTCTTTTACGACTGACCAGGGTTTGTGCCTGCAAACTACACAGATCCTTGCGCTGCCTTTTTAGACTAGCCAGTGCTGTAACTGAGATGATAAACATTATGATTGTGCGAAACACGTGGAACGCGAAGAAGCCTCGAGGCTGTGCGGAAACAACTGATTGACATACCGCAGACATGTACATTCATTTTGTTTATGCTGCGGTGCGTAACGAGAAACAATACGCTCTGTGTCTTCGTACATGTGCGCGGCTTTGTGTATCTCTCCCACCTCCCTGGTGTAACTTACACTCAAGGCAAATTGAATACATCACACGGAGCTAGGCTAGTCTGCAAGCACAAACCTGAATTCGGCGCAAATATTCACAATTGAATGACACACGCCCTTAAAACTAAAACAACAACAACAACCCTGGTCAGTCGTAAAAGAGAGTCTGCACTATAAGACTACCATAGGCCATGTACTGTAGCTGCTCCTGACAACCAGTAAGTAGCTGGGCTAGGCTTCTCTCAAGGCACAATGATTTTTGATGAAGTGTCAAATTAGGGTCTGTGCTTGCAGACTAGAGCTAGGCGAGCCATAACGTTTGTTTGACTATGGACCTACTACACGTGGTTTGACCAAACGGCTGATATCTATATCAGTATCATTCTCTCCTTTGCACTCTTTGTATCTTGACCCTCCCTCATCCTCTCGTCTTCCCGTCCTCTCCCACTTTTCTGTTATCTTTACCTTCATCTCCCTATGATCCCTTCTATATTACGCTCAATTAAGTACACTATTGGTCTCAAATCTTCAGTGAAAGTTGATAGGTGCACAGGTGTATCAAATTTGACACGGGTAATAAATTCACATGTTTATTGACACAGTTTGACCACTCTTTAACCCTTTTCCACGAAGACCTGCGTGTGTTGACCTTCCGTTATTAGGGACTTTTAGATTTGCCGAACGACAACGTGGATTGCTACGGTCGACGTCCTTTTAATGCACTGCCTTGAATGGACGTCACACGTATCAGTCCACATAAATCTAAAAGTCCCTGTTATTGCATGTATGTGCACTCAATGTGCAGAATGTCACATGCTGCAGTGGCGAGCCATGGTGTCTGCATGGTGTCTGTCATCACATTGAGATCAGACCTCATGGCTACAGACTATTATCCCGACATTATGTCACTCATCATCATGACTGGATAAAGAGGTATGTCCATCTGGACATGTCCAATTTATTATGTCCAGTATTTTACCTCCTACATCGAACACTCTGAGACGTATATTGTTTATTTTGAAGCATTTCCAAACCAACTCAAATTGAAAAATTTCCCGTTGCTGCTTCTCAAACCTATGATATAAACTTGCAAACCACTCGGCGCTACTTACATTACACCCTTAAAGGGCATTCCATGCAACCCTTGTAATAAGGTAATTGGTATAAAGCAGAAAATATGAAAAACTGAATGGCGATAGTGTGATATAAATAAATATACTGTATATCTGACCAATTATCAGAAAGGCAGGACTGTTTGAATATGAGATCACTAAGTCTTAGCGAAGCTCTAATTTGCAGTTTGGTTAGTGGACTGTGCCATAGTCAGTTCAGTCTCACGTTTGTCGTGTACAAAAATATAAACGATTCAGGTTTTTCTCCTTAGGACCTTCTCCCTAGGCTTGGGGGACCAACCACTCAACGTATATCATGGATAGCGCAGTCTAGGTTCTCCGAAAATATTAAATAGACCCGCTAAAGTCTTTCTGATATAGAATCAAATATAAAGTGAAGGGACTTATTTTATGTCAATTGATGTTCAGAACTCTACAAAACTTGATCACAGTTAGGACACCAATTCCTTGGACTTGCCCAACTTCTAACGAATTTGTCATTTGTCCATCGCTTTGATAGACAACAGGAAAGGGGATAGTTTTCAGATTTAGAATCATTTAGATTGTATGGCCAAGAAGTTACTAGTTGCTGGTAACTTCTTGGTATGGCTCAATGATCGACGATCATTTCATATACCTGCATAAACATTGCAAATGCCACGGTATAGATCTTGAGCCTTCAATAGTCAAAGCACTGAATCCGTAAAAACAGTCAGCTGCTTTTACAAAGTGGTGTATGTGTGAAGTGTTTTCTTTGTAATCCGCACTCGCCATTCAGAGGTACTTCACAAACCCAAGATATACGACCGTAGTTTCTTTATTGACAGTTATGAGCGCGATGTAGAACACTTTGGACGATAGGGGGCAACATTCCTATAAAAGTCACGGTGGCATGATTGAGGGATGCTGTTGGGGCGAACAAAAGAAGGTCATACAAATGTTCGATTCGAGTTCAAAATACGCGTGTTCTGAACGGTTTAAATCATATGAGAGGGGTTTGTATTATGTTAGTAGCAGTATGGACGTAGTAGGTCCATGGTAGTAGGATCAGGGATATCCCTGGTAGGATGGGAATTTGATTTGTTAAATAAATGAAACCATTATGAGGTAGGATTGTTGTAGGGTCGGGTAATACCCCCTTCACATACACAGATTTTTCTTACGAGTCCTTACGGATCGCCGAATCGTAGTCAATCGCAAGCATCCGTAAATAACTCGCTGGTATCCGTAAATGACTCGTCACAACTCGCAACAAGTCGTAGACACTCTTAAGGATCCGTAAAAGCAGAGGCAAATCTTTTGACATGTCGAAAATCTTCTTACGATTGTCCACGGATTGATTTGTCTGTAAATAGCTCGTAAATACCTCGTTACAATCCGTAACCATCCGTAAACCGCTCGCAACAACACATAAACATCCGTTAACTGCTCGCTCGTAAATGACTCGTAACAGATTTTTGTAACGATTCGTTACGGTTAGTTTACAATTTTTTTACAGATTATTTACGGATTATTGCGAGCAGTTTACGGATGGTTATGTGAGCTTACGTGTTGTTTACGATTTTATTTGGGTCATTTTACGGTGGCTTTACGGATTGATACAGGTTGTTATGAGCATTTTACGTGTAGTTACGAGGACTTTACGAATAGATAAGTATACTTTACGTATGCTTACAAACTGTTTACGATTTGGGGAAAGGTATAAAAGCTGCAAGTTCGAACACTTCATTTATAGTTTTTATTTTGGGGCTTAAAATCGTAAGGTCTCGTAAATACTTCATTAGTTGCTCGTAGTTATCCGTGACAACTCTTAAGAAATCGTGGACTGTTGCCGTAAATACATCGTAATAACTTGTAATAATCCGTAATAAACCGCAAACAGCTCGTAATAACTCTTAAAACGGTCGTAAAAGTGGCAAAATTGTAAGGATCCGTGAAAGATCCGTGAATTTGTGCGATCCGTAATGACTGTAAGAAAAATTTGTGTATGTGAAGGGGGTATAAACGAAAAGTGGGTCGTTACTCTATTAAGACCAAATCAAATCATGCGATACTAGGTTGAACCAGTGTCCCTGATTATTAAAATCGTTAATTAGTTATGATATAAATTTCGATGTATAATATTGTATAACATGGATAATAAATATCTAGTTTTTAAATAGGACACCTTATCGTTCCAGCGTAGCAGATTTGAAATTTGCAGCAAGATCGCGCAAATTTCTCACCTTTTTATTAAGTTATGATATAAATTTCGATGTATAAGATTGTATAACATGGATAATAAATATCTAGTTTTTAAATAGGACACCTTATCGTTCCAGCGTAGCAGATTTGAAATTTGCAGCAAGATCGCGCAAATTTTCTCACCTTTTTATTATCTCACACTGCATTTGATTATGATACCACAGCATGTCTAATAACAGCATACTGCATACTCCTTTTATATAGATCTTCAATCTTGTGGAAGGGTAACCATTGGATTCCCTCCTCCTGTTCTGAGTCTTACAGATGCCAAAAGTAATGTTCAATATAGTTCAACCCGTTGTTAGTATATCCTGGAATTCACTTCACTGTACCGTATATGAATGTATCGAATGTGTAGGTTGATCCAAAGTTGCATATTGGAGGAAAGATAATCATATATCTCTCTCTCTATATATATATATACATATCTCTCTCTAGTCTCTATATATACATATCCCTCTCTATATATATTATATATGATTGTATAAGTAGATAGTCTTGTAACAATTAAGGTGTTGTATATTTTGTTTGTTTGCCAAGACCAGATCGCCACCCTGTTACAGTTGTCTTTGAGTGACTCGATATTTTAGAACATATTTAATTTAAGACTGCATATTATCGGGACTCTGTTCTTAATATGTTGTGAAAGATATACATATGTGTGTGTATATGTATTTATACATCTGTATGAAAAGTATAACATACTTTCATGAATAGTCTTGTAACCAATGTGTTGTACGTCTTGTTTGTTTTTGCATGCCAGGACCAGAGAGTCGGAGATGATAGAATGGTGGCTGACTTGTTAAAGGTAATACAAAGTTTTGGGAAATTTTGGAAATTGGGTAGATAGTGAATCTTTACAATTTTGATATATTTGGATGCCCCTGTGGATGTATTATAAGCACTAACAAAATTAGCCCCTAAAACACTTCTGTTTTCGAGAAAAATTTAATATAAAAATTTACCGGTGCTCCCGGTAAATTTTGATAAATTTCAAATAGCGCCTATGGCCGGACAATGGTAGCTGCGACCATGAAAATCTCATAATATGTAGTTGTGATATATAATTTCCAAACGGGAATAGCTAATCGGTCGATTTTAGTCAAGAAACATTGTTTCAAAGCTAAATTAATATCTTGACCTTGAGAGGGAGCTATACAACATAAAGAGTTTATTATTTATAATTTCATAACTTCAGACTCGATTTCAACCGCGACAACGATCGATTAATATTGTAGGAACGCATATGCTTCCAATATTTTAATTTGAACCGAATTCATGACCCCATACCAAAACTTTGTAATACCTTTAAGGATGATGTCTGGAACACACTGCACAGCCACGTGCTACTTTGCTGACTCAACTATGCAGTCAACTAGATGTTCCAGTGCGCCACGGACGTAGTATTTTATATAGTCTCGTGAATGCCACATATCTCTATGGCGAGTTGATAGCTTCCTTTGCACTTTGAACACTACACACTTTGTGAGCATCTGTGTGCGTCGTTGCCGCGTGTGTGTCTCACACACACAGAGGGTTGTGAGTGTCTCGCACACACAGAGGGTTGTGTGTGCCGTCGCTAGTTGTTATTCAAATTTGCTGGTAAATAGCACCATCGATTTCTCCGGGGGAAACAGCTACGTACGTGCAACGGGTGCTTAAACGCAACAACTGCTCGGAATTTGAAGTTTATGGCTTGGTAGTTCTTAAAGGGGAATGTTCTCAGGTACTTTCGTGTTCGCTTCGGCAACACATCTATTAAAATTGGAACGATACAGAGAAGATTAGCATGGCCCCTGCGCAAGGATGACACGCAAAATCGTGAAGCGTTCCATATTTTTGCGTTTTAGAATCATTTAATTTCCATAATTTCTCGAAATCCCTACTTAAAACGGCCCAAAACTGACGTTTTACGCCCCAAAACGTCTTTAGATGAGTTTTTGCAAAATTAGGGTCTGGAGCAAAGGCTAATTTAACCTTTAATTACATATACAGATGATGGTTAAAAGGAGGGGTCCTTTAAGGGAAACCTGGGTCACATCCCCAACCCTGACGCGCGCCCTTCAAATGGCCGAAAATCTGTGTTTTTAGCATTACGAAAACAAATCAAAAGTTATTTTCAGAATACTGTCTGGGCAAAAGACTAGTTTCATACCTTTGATATCAAGAATCATGTCTTGGGAATCTTTAAGAATTGAAAAGATGATATCAAACCCAAGAGACCTACTTGAAAGACCTAAATCGGCCTAACTGCCTAAGTAAGACCAATGGTAGAAACCTAACAATGTCACCTCAGGTAAAATTTGCTAATTTACCTTCTCTCTGTGCATTAGGTCCGGTTGTCTTGTGACTTCGATGTAGACTAGGACTGTCATGTCTTCATCACGTGATACCAGGCCAACCCTTATGTCTCCATCAAGGTCAGGCTCAAGGTCAAGATCAAGAGATGACATCTTCCTAATGTGATGTCACTGAAGCACCGAGCATGGATCTGCCGCTGTTTCCAACAACTTTCAGTTTGTTAAAACTTACCTGTACCATGGATACAAACCCCCAAAGGTCAATGACCGATCGATCGAGCTAAGGTGTTTCACGACAGAGACTGAAACTGGAAAGCGTTGATAAAGGATAGGCCGATGCCGTTTAATAAGACCCAGTCAGAGCCCTGCTCCATGAAACTTGTTATCTTTAACAAGTACTGATTAGTGTTGTAATGTACTGAAAGCATGGCATTTGATTACCTGTGAGCAAATTTTGTTGTGATATAAATTTAGTATTTTTAAGTGATGACATGTTTTATGAAACAGAGCCTTGATGTGAAGAAATGCCGATGATATACATGTATAAAAATTGTGCAAGTAGTGATTAGAAACCGAGACTTTAGGAACAGGCCTGAGTACTAACATGTACTAACTCTGTGTTATACCTCAATAAAAGTTCAATGAACTAGAGTAGAAACATAATTATGCCTGCCTTGCAAAATCAAATGAATACCAAGCTGAATTGTGACGGTCAAATGCGTATTCGGATACTGAGACTTGGAGAAGATTTTTTGTTTGTTTACAAGGAACGAGTTTCTTAATGACTCTCTGGTTCTGAAGATAGGAGGTCAGAC